>BGPR01041621.1:0-13558 GCA_013235015.1 Araneus ventricosus | reverse complement strand
TTCGTTCCTGATGATATCTAAGATCTACGATCTATTTCTAGACCTATCTGAATGAGAAGATTTATTTTTAACAACAATGGAATGAATTTTCTTTGATTTATTTAGCAAAATATCTGCAAAAATTATTTCGGGTATTGGCGAATTTGCTGACTTATTAATGAAATATTTATCTTCTTTCTTTCCTTTCTTATTTCTTTTTTTCTTCTTCTTCTTTTCCCTTTTTTCGGTTTTAACAGAGCGCATCACTTTTACTGTATACTAGTAAAATTTTGTTTCATTCAGAGTCATAGAATCGGCTCTAGGGCTTCATGAGTTGGCGAATTTTAATTATAAAAACTTTTTCTTAATTGTTCTTTCTCTGAAAGAAAATTCTCATGCAAATATAAGTTACAGATTTTCTTTTCCATTCATGATATGAAAACTACTTTTCTTCTGAAAATGCTGCATTTTTTGTTTATCAGCACTTCTACCATTTTGTTGCAGCGTTTCTACCATTTTGTTACAGCATTTCTACCATTTATCTGCTGCACTGAAATATCAAGAGAAATCTTATTTGATGATAAACTATGTAGTTTCTGAAATTATTAATCGATCACCTGCCTGAAAGAAACCCACAAATTTTAGCGATTACTTTTTAAATATAAATAGGAAAGAATAATAAATTAAAGATTAAATTTTTGTTACATAAAAAATATAAAAAGTGGTAAAGTATTAAATTACCTTAAATTCTCCTTCATTTTAAAATTCAGAATAAATTTTCAAAAATTTTTTAAAGAGTTTAAAATTTAGAACTGTTTTATTAATTGAGGGATTTGCAACAAAATGTCAAATGACTTTAATATCAAACATGTGCAACAATGTATCAGTGTGGAAAAAATTGTTGTCAGCTAATTTACTTTTATAAAATTATTTATATCAGGCCTCATCATGGAAATTCAATCTACCAGAAAAATTATTTCAAGTATGGCTTCAAAATCAATGGAAAGGAAAAATATTATAAATTTGTATAAAAATGCTCATTTTTTAGTTTTTTCGGGCATACTTTAATATTTTTACATTTACAAATGATAATAATTATTTCGGCTAATGAAATTTACTTAAAAATATTCACATTAATATTTTTTTTATGTTTGTAACAAATATATTTAATGTTCAGTTGTTTTCTTTTATCCAACATACGTTGAATAATAATAATAATTAATGGAGTTTGTTATTATATGCGTATAAAAGGAATAACAATGCATTATACTTCAGGGAAAATTGATATTTTTAATTATTTTTATATGAAAACATAATTAATGAGAGAAGGTTTCTTTCATAATGAATAATTCATTACAATTTCTTTCTTAAGAACATGTTGTTAAAAAAGAAAGGCTTTCTATCACGACAAAATTCTCTTAATAATATAAAAGTGTATTATTTATATTTATAAAGAATAAAGCGACTAAAATATTTGCAGAATCCAATTCTTGAAAATTTTTCTATTGAAATAATTGAGGCAGTCAAATAAATTTATTTAATTGATTTATTTAGAAGGAAACCAGCGGAAGTGTTCTGCCCTAACCTTTCTCGTATACTTTCTAACAAATGTGTCCTACCCGCCCCTCCTCCCACCTGAAAATTGCGGATTGCCACGAGTGTTATTGATATTGTCTTCACAGAACGCTGCAATACGAAAGGGTGAAGAATGCAAGCGACATAAAATTCGCCAAGTCAGTAAGATAGCGCCAAGTTTACGAAGGTTATGCGCCGTAAAATGTATCTTAACACATTAACTGTTATAAATAAAAGGATCACCGCTTATTGTTAATCAATGTTTCGTAACAATAATAAAACTGTGTATCAAATTGTAACTCTCTAGATATTTAAGTTTTTGAATTATCGTGTTCACATGAAGACGGACAGACCGACTTCCCGTGGACGGATTTTTCCAACATTTGATAGAAACCTACTAATTATGTCTAAAGATCACATGCCAAATTTCATCCCTCTAGCTTTAATAGTTTTTGAGTTATCGTGTTCACAGACACACAGACATAATTCCAAAATTGTGTTTTTCGGACTCAGGAAGGTCTAAAACGTGGAGATTCGTCAAAATCTCGAGTTCTAATTTTTTGACGATTACATTACTTTCTCTTTTTATACTTCGTATACGAGAAAGTAAAAAGGGTGTTGGGTTTTTAAACATCATTAATCCAACAATTATTCTACACAATAAAGCTTTCTGGGAAATAAATATTGTTTTGTAATTTAGTATGAAAGCGTTTTGCATAGTACTTCATTGTTTAAATGTTTCTATTTAGAAGTAAGGTTTCCATAAAAAATTATCACTGGTAGAAAATTTGCAATATACGGAGAATGAATAGTGCAAAATCAGTTATTGACACCACATTGATATCCTTTTACTCTTGTTTAAAAATAGTTTATTGAACTAGTGATTCATTTTAACTTTTTCTGAGTTACTCTTCTCTAAGATGATTAAGGTTTCCATAAAAAATTATCCCTGGAAGATATTTTGCAATATACGGAGAATTAATAGTGCAAAATCAGTTATTGGCACCACCTTGATATCCTTTGATTCTTGTTTAAAAATAGTTCATTCAAATAGTAATTCATTTTAACTTTTTCTGAATTACTCTTCTCTAAGATGAATAATGTTTCCATAGAAAATTATCCCTGGATGATAATTTGCAATATACGGAGAATGAATAGTGCAACATCAATTATTGACACCACATTGATATCGTTTCACTCTTATTTAATTTACCTAGTTAGGTTTAGTTTATTTACTTTTAGTTTACTTTATGTTGTTTAGTTAGCAATAAAAATGGATCGGAAACTATGGAATTTTTTTAGTCAAAGTTTAGGTTGTCAGTAATTTTCCGAGGAGTCAACAAAACTGTCATGTTTACCCTACTGTCTCTGTACAAAAATATGATATACCTTTAGATTCTTAGTAAGAAAATATGATGTGCACATCCAATTATAGTTAAGTAATATAACTGTTAGCAAATATATGATTTATAATTTCGTTCCTCCATGATCTTCCTAATGCTTAAATTAAATTCGCCTGGAATTCTTTCTTTGTTTTGACCATCCATAAGCATTATCTCATCAGCAGCTCTTATCAGCATTATCATAAGCAGCTCTTTATCATATCATGCGAATCCCTTTATAATCCTTTTTTTCCCTTTCCAAATCAGCAATTTTGACTCAGCATTCAATCTAATTAGGGATATCTATACAAGGTTCTCACTTATATCCATTACACCTTAACTTCTAAACGGTGACAGCTTAGGCCGTAAAGTTGGTATCTAGGTATAGTAAAAAGGCTATGCGTTACTCGATGAGACAACTTACAACGCCATCTATCAGCAAATTTTGGAATTAGCAGTCCTATCTCATAAACGGTGAAAGATACGAGAAAGAAGTCAATTAGAAAGTTGTAGAGCACTCTCGATTGAGTTTGAAAAGATACCTTGCGCACATTAATACTCAAAACAGAATGTAAAAAATGAACAATTGCTTGATTTGTATTTTCAACACTATGGCGTCGTGAAACGCGAGCGAAGCGAGAAAAGACCACCTTAAGGACTAAATACCATGACGACGCCCCTCCGTATAAGTTTTCAAACGTTAAGCAGTACCTAATGGAGACATTAGAGAATCAAGTCATTGGGTATGGTGGTTTCCTACAGTGGCCCCGCGCTCACACTGAGGTTTATGCCTCCGTAACACCTGCCATGTTGCAGAATGTGCAGCGAGAAATCCAGCCCAGAGTGCAAATGTGTATAGTGGCTAACGGAGAGCATTTTGAGCAATATAAATAAATGATCCAGAAGACAGGGATGTGTTTCTTTCAGTTTCTTTCTTCCACTCTTTATGATATGACAATTTTCGAAATCGTGACCAAACAAATGTTCATTTTTTGCATTGAGTTTTGAGTATTAATGTGCGCAAGGTATATGTTCGTACTAAATCGAGAGTGCTCTACAACTTTCTAATTGACTTTTTTCTCTTATCGTTCACCGTTTACGAGATAGGACCGATAATTCCAAAATTTGCCGATAGATGGCGTTGTAAGTTGTCTCATCAAGTATCGCATAGTGTTTTCGCTATACCTAAACACCAACTTTATAGCCTAAGCTGTCACCGTTCAGAAGTTAAGGGTGGTGTAACGGATATAAGTGGCAACCCTGTGTTTCGCTATGTTTTCGTTGCTATTCGGCGGTGCTTGTTTTCGCGCTCCTTCTATCAATGCTTATGGGTGGATATTGGCGGTGAACGAAGACTGAAATATATATGCATCTAAAATTAAGATTTTTTGAATAAAGACAATGGACACCCCTACCTGCTCTGTCTGTTCATGGTTAATATTAATATCACAACCAATATACATGGACTTCATGCATCTCGCGTCTAAAAGCTGGATCAGATTGTAACTTCAAGGCCTACGTCAAGGTCAAGTTAACTTAACAGCATGTTTAGATGTGAGATTTACTGGGATAGTCGCCGAGGTACTAGGTAAGTAGAACGATTAACACTTAAGTGCTTCATATTAACTAGTACAATACTACACGACTCAGCTTCTCAACCTAGCATTCCTGTATTCTACATATATCAGAAGTGCACCATTGTAAGAAACCACAGAGTTTGTGACACAGTCAAAGAATGGCTACTACATGACAACAACTAAATTAAAATCCTAAATTAAATAATAACATCACCAAACACGCTAGCTGTGATATTACGTAAAAAGAAGAGAGTGAACAGAAGTAATCATCGTCTTTAAGTACAAAAACAGGCTGCTCGCTATTGGTCGATAGGTGACATCACAAAGAGGGCGGATCCGATCTGCATGCAATTGCAAATCGAGATGCTGTCAGATGCCGCGATGATGCCACGAGGTAATGAAATGACGCAAAGAATACGTAATTTACAAACAGACTCTTGAAGAATATTCATTAGAATTAAACATGTTTAAAAGTATGTTAACAAAGTTAATTGATTTATGTATTTACTTGTCTTTTTATAATTGGTTTTTTTAAAATGGTGGGTGCAGAGTTACAGTGGACCAAGTCCATGAGATTCATTTCTAAAGAAAAAGGCCTCAAAGTTAATTATCTGCATTTAAAGCAGCAATGAACTTCTAACTGATCTAGTTGCCTCAATATACACAAAATATAATATTTCTGCTCTATCATAGCAGTGTTTGTGTAAATAGGCTAAACGTGGACTAGGATCACTCTAACTCTGAACCCTCCAAATATAAAAGATATTTTTGGACAGACATATTTTATTCAAGTAATGGAACCTTGTATAGGGTACACGTGAAATTTCTTAACTACCATCCCAGCGAGCAAAGAAAGCTTGTTTAAAAGGTTTTGGAAACCTTGTCGTCGACAAGGGTAAAGGATTGTCGCAAAGGTTTCCTTGACAAGGGTTGAACCTTTCGGCAAGGTAGCGGAAAGGTTCGCTAGTCAACATAAAATAAGGTTTTTAGTAAGATTTCCCCACGCTTTTATTACAAGCTTCTTTCAGGCTTTCCTCAAGCTTGTTTCAGGCAAACCTCAAGTTTGTTTCAGGCTTTCCTCAAGCTTGTCTCAGGCCTTTCAAAAGGTTGTTAATAGCCCTTCTTCGGTGGAAAAAAATAGACCACCCTTCTGAAGCCGTACTCCTACAGAGGGCTCCAACCTCCCTTTTTTTAACCCCCTCTTCAAAGTCCTACTCCTACAGGGGGTCTAAGCCCCTTCTTCTGACGTCATCTTAGTCCAACGTACAGATATATGGAATGTCAATTAATTAGGAATCTTAATTAATCAAAACTTAACTATTAATTTCAATTAATTTAATTTTTAATTGAACTTACATGTGCGATTGCGTTAAATGGGGACAAAAGCTCAAACCACTCAGAGTTAGGGATCGAACCCACGTTCTTAGAATTGGAAGGCAAGAGCACTAACCACTATACCGGACGGGGCTATACACGATGGGACAGGTGGTTCATAAAAAGCTTTAATACGTCAATTTTACGGGAATGGTTTCCGCAACGGTTTGCGCGGAAATTCTTTCGCGTATGGAAAAATTTTTTCCCTATGGAAAGTGAAATGGCAACTTTTCCGTAACCTTCTTTGCTATGTGGGATAGCAAAGTATCAGTGTAAATAGGCTAAACGTGGAACTCTGAACCCTCCAAATATAAAAGATATTTTTGGACAGGCATATTTTATTCAAGTAATGGAACCTTGTACAGGGTACACTTAAAATAAATTATTTTCGTTACGAGATTAATAAATCACATTTTATCAAATAAAAAAAATATTAATTTTGAAAGAGGCATTTTAATGCGTGTTACTCTGAAGATAATGGACAAGTTTTCAGTTTTGTTTATTTATATTAAAATACTGTAGCTATGTAATTCCCGTGTAATTTTAAGTCAATTGAGAATTCAAAGCGGAAGTCCAGGTTTTTAATGTTAACAAACAAAACAGAAAATTCGTCCTTACGCTAACATTATCCTTCATTTGCAGAAAATAAAAATTTATGCATTTGCTCTCTAAGCGATTTTCCTTTTCTAATTGAATTGAATATTTCGATTGAAGGTTTCTGATTGATGCTGGAAGCAAAACAAGAAAAATTTCTCGTTTAAGAGACATTCCTTAGGATTCAAATTTTGAGTTTATTGAACATTTTAGGACTTCAAAATATTGCATTCGAAGATTTCAACTCCAAATTTTACAGAGGTTATTTTTGGACAGACAGAAGGTATTCAATTAAGGCGATTTGCATAACTACTCTAAAAGAGGAAATATAGTGAAAAAATTTTTTGTTTTATTACAAGAGGAAGAAATGACATTCAGACAGAAAAAAGCCATATCCCTACTTTAAAAGACATTCTGTTTTGTTTCATTAAAGAATTAAATGATAAACATTTATAGTTATGTGTAAGTGCATTCCCTTCTGATTCTTTTAATGGAAATAAAAATTTATACAATTGCCCAAAGCGAATTTCTTTTTCTAATTTAATTGAACACTCCTAATAATATTTCCATGGATGCTGAAAGGAAAGAAAAATGAATTTTATCATTTAAGAAAAAGAATTTGCTTAAGAATTCAAATTTAAAATTTATGGAATAGTTTAGAACTGCAAAATATTTCCAACTGAAGAAGAATTCAACTGAAAATTATGCAGACAGTATTTTTAGACAGAGAGAATGCATTCGATAAAAATTTTGTAACATATTCTGGAAGATAAAATTTACGAGGGACTGAAATGTCTGTTCTATTATATGAGAAAGAAATGGCTTTCATCTATGCAAATCCTTATCCTTATTCTTAAAAAAATATTTAATGCAACATTGTTTGAGAACTAAATAGTAAAATTTGATAGATAGGCAAGTACTATTGAATAGTACATTTATTTTACTGAAAATAAAAAGTAAGGCATTTGTATAAAGCCTATATATTCTTTTTACTTGAGAACAACATTCGGAAAGAAAATGTTTTATGGACTTTTAAAGAAAAACAGTAGAACGTGAAAAAGAAGAATTCTCACACTTGTGAAGAAGAATATACTTTAGAATCATAATTTAGGAACTAAAATAAAATGTTTGTTATGTTAGAAGAATATCAAACGACTTTTTATCAAGCAAAGACAAAACATATTTTGTAAAAGTAATATAATCCAATCTTTTCAAAATCATCAAAGAATTGAGTCATAAAGTTCTAGAGATACACATTTGCTCAATGACGCTCTTACTGAAAATAAAAATTTACACGTTCTTCGATGCAGAATCCTTTTTTCTAATTTAATAGAACATTCGGAAGGAAAATTTCTGATGGACGTTGAAAGGAAAGAAAGAAGAATTCTCTCACTTAGGAAGAAGAAGAACATACTTTAGAATTCCCGAATTTATGAAATATTCTCGGACTGCAAAATATGCCCATCTATATTTGAAGAAGATTCCATTCTGAAATTCAGTTATAGTCTAAGCGCATCAATGTCAAGTTTTGGGAAAAAATATATACATATTTCGCGCCTTTTTCGAAACTAGGAGCGGGGCGAAAATCTTTTTGATACTTCTTAACTCCGGTAGTGGCGGGAAAAAAGTAAATCCAGCTCCCGTCAGACGAAGTGGATTGAAATTTGGAATAAATATATAAAGTGCCGATGAAATATGACTGTGGAAAGACAGATCAGGAAATATTTACATAAAAAAAGTCATTTTTCTCGGATTATGGCATAGGAATCAACCAAGTTATGCGCTTCTAAATTTTATTCCCGAGTCTTCTATCAACTTGGAATGCAAATCCTTGTGGATTCGGTATGGAATGCTTTAAGCCTGTCGATATTATAAAAATAAGTATTTGGGGAATCTTGCAGGGTAGTATGGGATTTATTTCTAAAAGTAAAGTTAATGTTTTCTCTTCCAGAAATAGTAGATTTGTTTTCATATTTAATCCCTGTTTTCAGGATAATCATCCA
Source organism: Araneus ventricosus (assembly GCA_013235015.1). Lineage (NCBI taxonomy): Eukaryota > Metazoa > Arthropoda > Arachnida > Araneae > Araneidae > Araneus > Araneus ventricosus. Next base: position 5,074 of record BGPR01041621.1, on the reverse strand, counting down.
ATATTTGTTGTCAAACAACAGTGTATCTTTGCTGACTACAGATGACATAATCTGATATATATTTATTATTTTGTTATATAAAGATTAAAAAAACATATTATGTTACTGAAATAATAAAAATAAAGTTTTGAAAGCACGCTTTGATTAGATTAGTAAAAAGCAGTAAATAATTTCTTTATAAAAATGTAGATGTTAAAGCAAACCTGCAAAAGCATGAGGCGCTAAAAGATACGGACGAGTTTTCTGTTTTATTTATTTTGGGTAAGCACAATTTCCGTATTCAGGATCAACTTAGGTTTTCCGGTAACACTCTAGTTTAAGTAATCCAAAATTCATTTGGTTACTGTATGAAAATTTAACTGTCAGTGATTATCTCAATCGTTTGGTTAAAAATTTAATCGCCAAACAAGGCTTAGAACTCACCAAAAAAAAGCGATAACAAACAATTATGGCAGCCATTCCACAAAACGAAGCTCTTATTTTAAGTAAACATTCGGAGCTACAACAATAGTAACATAAAATTTAATACTTTCAAACTAAACTTAAGCCTTAAGATTAAAAAGACTCTACTTTAAACAATAGTTAATATCTTTAAACATAGAGTTGAAATTTTGACGATTCTCATTGATGAAGGATTACACCAATAGTCGATCGATATAGCACGGTACACACAGAAAGTCGGTCGGCTTTATACCACCCCAAATAAACGAAACAGAAAACTCGTCCATACTCTAAACAAATTGCAATTTGCTTAGAGTATGTTTTGCGTTGTTATTAGTTTTTAAATATTTAATGAATGTTCCGGATTTTTTTTCTTACGATATTCATTGAAGCTCTAATGCAATATTCTCTATTCTATTGTTTTTAGACCATCACGCTTTTACGATTTTGCCTTCACGTCCATATTTGTAATTTATAAAAATATACTACTTTAATAATCTTTTTTGTATACTAATAAAGTGTGTTTTAGATACACTTTTTATTTTCATTATAATTTATTATTTTGAATATTATGGATCATAAAATCAATTTTTCTCAAAATCACCATCAGATGGCGCCACGCATATGGAATCAAAACTTGACCAACAGTAATCGATTAAACAGTAATTTAGTTCTGAAAGTATAAAACTGTTTATTTCATCGGGATTATCCATCTATATAGAGGTTAATAATTCAAATACATCAAGAAGTGAGCGAAAAAATCATTTACAAAATTCCATCTTTATAAACAGGAAATTAGTCGCGTTAAATAAAATTGTGTAAAAGGTGTCTGAAAGCTCTTTGATCTCCATGACAAATGCAACATCAGTATGTTCTAATAATTAAAATTTACGATATTATACTAGGTGCTTGTGTTTTGATGTCTGATCAGAAAAATCTTTCAATTTGAACATATTCTCAGGAAATATACTTAATAAATATACTTATTATCACCAAAACCGTGGAAAGTTTCAGAGTTTCAGTTTACTGTAAGTATGGAATAAATTAAAAGAGGTTTTTGGAAATAAATGCAGAAAAATCTTAAAACAGGAGAACTACTCTGAAGTGAAACTCCGTCATAGCGATTTGTAGTATAAATGCACGTATACACATAATTTACAACAATTATACAAGCGAAACAAAAAGAATAAACTTTTAAAGCTTATTAAAAACTAATTTATGTTCCCCTACACCGTTTCTCAAATTTACTTACCTCCTTGCTGGCTTAACGATTTTTTATACTGTTAAGATATACTTCATGTTTTTAGAGGGAATGTGAGAGTAAAGTTCTGGGAAAGGCTTCACTTACTTATTTTTACTAATAATTAAAAGTTTTGAATTCTTAACTAATATTAAAGGAGTAATTTCGATCAATTGTAAAGCTTTTCAATAAATTATTCCAAAATTCTTTAACAAAGTGCTATTAAGAGGATGTTTTGGGACGCAACATACGTATTCGCATTTTTTATTAATAATGAATATTTTATAATCTGTGCAGGGTTTGGCTATATATATTTTATGAGATTTTATTCTGTCATAACATTACAAATCCAATAAATATCTGATTAATATATTTTATAGAAAATAAATCATTCGAAATACTACCTATATGTGGATCATAATTAACCCTGAATTCTATTCTATTCTAGATATTTGCTACTCTTGCCTTGATCGAACAGTCTGTAAATTAGTATAAGTAACTCTATTTTAAACTAAGCAAATTAATAGTTCTTTCATAAAATAAGCATAATTAGGAAATACATTAATCCTTCTCCAAAAGTGCTAATAAATCTGAAATGCAATTATTCATTCATCATTTGACAAAATATTTGCGAATGCAACTTATACCTATTACAGTGGCTGAAATGCCATCAGGCACTGGGAGAAGATAAAAACCCAACATGAAACGGCGCTGCTAGAAGGATATAAAATAATGGATTCGGATAATGTGGTTTAAAGATAGATTTCAAATCACTGCAGGATCTACCTGGTCGTAATTCCTTCCACCTTGAATCCAAAGCAATGCATTAAACGATGATATAACACATTATGATACCGTCCGTGAAAGGCTAGTTGGTTAACATGAAAATGTAGAGTCCAATATAAGTATCAAAATCCAACGTACACTTAGACATATCTATATCCTACCACGGTTCTTTACAGGACACGGGCCCTTCCCTTCATACCTTCATCGCTTCAATCTTCGAACACATGATAAGTGCTCGTGCGCAGAAAAAGGAGATCCAATGCACTATGCCACAAAATGTCGGTTTACCTTCTCCTGGCATTTCCAAACTCCTACAATGCCACTTAAATTACAGTGGTTGAAAAACATTCTCACGAACAACTTGTCAAGAACTCGACTTAGACTCCTAATGCGCTTCATATGTGCTGAGAACAATCTCATTGTAGAGGATAGTCATTGAACACCATACTGACACACACATCCGGCAACTTATGACTCTTCTTTATTTTTCTCTATGAATTTTTATTTTTTCCATATTGTTTTGTTTCGCATGTTGTTCTTCTGTTTGTTTCTTAACCAGTGTATGTTTCTTTTTTCATTATTATTTGTTTCTAATCCTGTTATAGGTTTTTGTCCTTTCTAAAAAGATAAAATTCACCTCCATCAATACAAACCGGAAAGGAGCCAAATTTATCTAAACACGGGGATGCAGGTGGTGTAATGTAATGTAATATATCCTATCACGGCCGCCATGATCACCAGCTATATTGCTGATTGCGTACGAAAGGGACAGAATTGGAAGACATCTTTGTTCTCATTCGGATTCAGTCAGTTGTTGTCAACTATTTCCCTTGTTGATCTTCCTAAACAGGTGCAGGCGATGTGCAGAATGCCTAATTTCATGGCTGCATTTAATAACTTTGCTTCGACAAAGGTATCTGAGAGTCTTTTTTGTCATATTACAAGACGTTATTTATTTTTTTCAGCTATGCTTCGTAAATTTTAATTACTTTTATACTTCACTGTAATAAACATGTTTTTCACACCGAATTGATATACTTCCTTTCAGGTGTTGGGATTACATTTTTCGCCATTGTCTTGGTAAGATTAACAATCAGAATTTTTGAATGCTTGCATAAGCCTATCTGCGCCTTAACTTAACTGTTGGTGTGAAACTCACTAAAACGTGTCAGAAAAAATGTTCAATAGCAATATATGTCTTGTATGTTTTACAACGAAAACAGCTGATTAGGACTTCCGCATATATCCATGGGCAGATGCCGACACGGTAGACAAATCGCTTCTGCAGAGGAAAGATGAAGATGCCAATAAAGTTAAATATGCAGTCATTGCCGAAATTGTCGAGGTCCAGCTATATTTATTTGTTGGTTTTAAAGCTGATTCCTCCAATTTTATTCTATTATATTTTCCAGATTTCGGTGTTTAAGTGCCAGCTTCAAAGAGCAGAAACTTGTTTTTGCGCATTCATATTATCATGATTAGAGTGTCCATTAGATGCCTAATGGGTTTAGCCATGACATAGTTGAGGACACGAGTCGGATGAAGCAGATTATGTGTTCTATTCTCTCTCTGTGTTTTAAACAACATTATTCAAAAACTTAGAGACTGGCGTGCGCTTTAGCGACGAATTGCTCGCCATGATCGGACTGACTGCTAAGGGTTTTCTTCCAAACAAAACACAAATGTGATCAGTTTCTCCCGGAAACCCTTGAGGAAAGAAGCTTCCACCCATATATTGAAAGTCAATCAGTCTTCTACCTCTACCTACCTACCTACTATGTGATACCTAGATGCTGCCACGTCACTTTGACCAACAGGAGAGGCCACAGTTAACCTTTAATATGAGTCCTTAACTCATAGAACTCACACGTATGTGATACCTAGATGCTGCAAGGTCACTTTGATCAACAGGAAATGCCACACTTTTCCTTTAATATGAGTCCTTAACTCATAGAACTCACACGTATGTGATACCTAGATGCTGCAAGGTCACTTTGATAAACAGGAAATGCCACACTTTTCCTTTAATATGAGTCCTTAACTCATAGAACTCACACGTATGTGATACCTAGATGCTGCAAGGTCACTTTGATTAACAGGAAATGCCACACTTTTCCTTTAATATGAGTCCTTAACTCATAGAACTCACACGTATGTGATACCTAGATGCTGCAAGGTCACTTTGATCAACAGGAAATGCCACACTTTTCCTTTAATATGAGTCCTTAACTCATAGAACTCACACGTATGTGATACCTAGATGCTGCAAGGTCACTTTGACAACAGTAGGTGCCACACTTTCTCTTTAATATGAGTCCTTAACTCATAGAACTCACACCTATGTGTCAACTAAGTGTGAATTACGATTGAAAATCGCTATTTTAACGACATCTGTGTAACAGTTTCCATCATTTAAAATAGGGATGTAACGAATAATAATTTGGCCGAATAGCCGAATATTGAATATTCGGCCAAATTTCAGACCGAATACTTAATTTTTAAAAACATTTTACTTTTTATTTTAAATAAAATACTGCTAAAATTTTAAATGAAAAAAAATGATTTTTTTATTATTCGAGGTGACACCTAGGCGATACCTAGGTGCTC
>BGPR01041620.1:0-13559 GCA_013235015.1 Araneus ventricosus | reverse complement strand
CGAAGTGCCAGGAATCCGAACAAAGGTCAGCTCCATTTAGTTCGGATTCTACTATATTTGGTATTTAGACCTAACCGTCACATGCTTGAACGCTTTTGGTTTGCAAGAAGACGTGAAATTTCCCTTTCCAAACTAAGAAATCTTAAAAAGTTCTATTATAGAAGATGCATTGAATATTGCAGCAGTTCTTTTTGGTAAATGTAACTTGCTAAATGACCACTACCACACATTAGATTTTTTAAATGGAAAAAAAGAATCAGTTTTATAAAACGATCAAGATTTCAATGTTCGTCATCGAAAGCATAGGAGTTAGCAATTTCAGTGATGACTTGATTGTTTGAATAGCTGTACCATTGGTTGTACCATCATTACACTATTGGTAAAATGGTTTTACTGTGCAATCTGTATGCTTTATTCCTGGAATAATATCCATATTTACAGGGTGACTTTTAATTAACCTACAACTTTTAACTGAAACTAGCTGTGTGGCCCGGCGTTGCAAGGGCTATCTCGAATAATGGGATATTCCCGGGCGGAGAGAAGTGAGGTCGCGTGAGACCTTGGGAATCCATATATTTTCATATGCCCCGCCTCCGTTCTTCTCTACCATCAACAAATATTGTCATTTACTTTCCCTAACAAACGTTACAAAGTTAAACACTTTAATACAAAAAAGAGAGAAAAAAGCGTGAAAACGATTTCTTTCCATTATTAATAAATCCAAACACAGAAGCTCGCTCAAAAAGAAATACCAACTTCCGTTAAATAAATAAAAAAATGCAACACCGGATGCGAAAACTAATAATAGGGGGAAAAAAGAATCCGCCGTGAATGAATTCATCATGCTGCCAATACATGGCACGTCAATTCATTCATTTTGACGTTTTTAATTAATATCTTTTTAACTAATTATAATTTCGGAATTTCAATGGTCAAAATGGATTATTTTCCATCTTTTGGTACTTTCGGCTCGTTTCAGCATTCAGTGGTTCGTGAGAAGATAGCCGGACATAGATACATACGTTTGTTTACCTTCAGATTTTAATAGGAATGATAACTCTTGAGTCGTTGCAGATAGTACTACTTATACTATATATTATACTGTAAACTATTTTACTATACTGTATACTACATACATACTATACTTATTGAAAAGAACGTTGAACGTTAGATTGAACTACTTATACTATATGCATTATACTATAGACATTTTTTATTGAAAAGAACGTTGAAAAGGATTTTATTGCAGAATGTTTTCAAAGTGAGAACCGTCAGAGGTGATACAATAGTGCAACCTAGTCGCAAAGTTGTCAGTTACAAGTTCAAGAGTTTTTCTTTTAATGCTTGCAAATGAGTCAGTTATGGACAATTCTGAGGCTAATAAGGTCTGCCGGCTTCTTCTTTCACTCCAAATCTTTCATATGACCTCAAAGAAAGAAATCACATGGATTCAGATCTGGTGAATAAGGTGGCCAATGCAATGCACCAGGATTGCTCTAGACGGCTTAGGTCGGTCTCTGAATGTTGTATACTACTTCAATACATAAATATCAATTTTTAACAATAAATATACGATCTTCGGTTGAATATGACACTTTGGGAGACATTTTAAAAATGGCGTGGAACTGATAAGAAACAAATTCCTTCTACGCCCACTGCCACTGCATGCATTCGTGGCGCCATCTAGTGAGAATCCGAGAAGTTATTTCAGTTAAAAGTTGTGGGTTACCCGTATTTAAGATGTGAAAGGCCATGGGTCCCTTATTTGTGTGAAGCTTGATAGTAGAATTATCTAGGCAGTGTCCAAACTAGGTTTGTAAAAGTGTTCGATAGTCAAAAGAGAGTGACTGGGCAATTGTAGTGTGGGAACCACTCACCTTTACAAGCCTTTCGGTCGGTGATGGGCTTGGTGTTGTCCCTGTAGTATCCCTCCTTGCAGTAGTGGCAGTGCCGGCCCGCAGTGTTGTGACGGCACTTGAGACACACCCCTCCGCTGGTGCGACCGGAGAGCTTGTACAATTCCATGTTGAAGCGGCAGCGACGAGCGTGGCGGTTGCAGTTACACGCTGTAGGAAGATCGAATAAAAGAAGGAGTTAATAAAAAATTATATAAATTGCCAGGAATAAATATATCTATACTTATAAATCGCAATGTTCCCGTGTGTGCGATGTCCAGACGAACCTATCGCACTTATAGCCATGAAATTTGGCACACAGGTAGACGTAATGGTGACTCAATGCTCCTCGAAGCCGGAATTTTAAAATTTAATCTAGAATTTTTTTTTTATTTAATGTTGTTTTGGGTCATATTTGGCACGTTTACGGCTGTAGTATCTTTTCTAAGGATCGTTGGAAAGCAATCAATGCACCATCGTATAGAACAAACAATTTTCGTTCTAATGAAGTTTGTTTTGAATTTCCAACATTATTTACTGAATTTTGGGAAAATTTTAAATAATATTAACTTTTATGGTATTTTTTGATAAGGATTTCTTCAAATTTTCGTATCCGACGTTCTAACAACTCTATAATTTCATTTTTTCAGATTATAACTGGAGTGTTTCTGTCGGGTTTGAAACAAGAACGGTTAAAATATCTTATTCCGTTTTTCTTTAATTAATTTTTCCCTGATCAGTTCAAACAGTTTTTTTGCTAGCGAGATTTGACAGCGAGAGTTTCTCAGGACGATCCCAGAATGCATTGTTGCTTCCTCGCAGGAGGTGACGTAATATGCGTTCATTCCCAGCATGCATTTCTACAATCCAATTCCTTCCGGTGACGTCATTACATTCGCGTCATTGTCGAGAGGAAAAATAGGCGGGAAAATCAAATAATGCGTATCTTTTGTTTTCATTTTGTTTTCAAAACTTTTTCGTGCCATTGTGTGCATTTTTTTCCCTATTTTGTCGAAGTCCTGATTCCACGGCAACGCCGTGCGGATACTGCTAGTTATTTAAATAAAAATAGTTTAGTCTACAACAGATTCTCGATTACTTGAACTGAGTGGAACCGTAATCACGTCAGACAATCGAAAATTCGAAAAATAAAGACTGAATTTCAAATCATGAATTCTTTACTTTCGACAATGAATATCTAAAAAGACAAAAAAGCAAGAATATCTACAAAGACAAAAAATAATATAAGCAATTTAATTGGTGCGCGCAAGTGCAGCATCATCCAGGAAAAAATTGCGTAGTACAAAATAAATAAAAATATTAATAAAGGGAATTATAAATGTAGAAGAGTAAAAAATAATAGCAGATAACGACAAGAAGTAAGAATCCGGTGAATGACTTCATCAGAGGCCAGACATGCATGCAGATTCAAAAATGGAATAGGTTTTCTGTAGAGGAAAAAGACTTTAAAAGATAAATAATTTAATATCCTCTTTTGGCCTGAACCTATTCACGATGTGTATGGAAAGGAAAGACATTTATCACACAAAAGAAATTAAAGACATGATGAAATCTTCAAGAGAATGTCTTTAATTTCTTCTTCTCTTCAAAAGAATGTCTTTAATCTCTTCTTCTCTTCCAAAAGATGTCTTTAATTTCTTCTTCTTCTTTCTTCAAAGAATGTCTTTAATTTCTTCTTCTTTTCTTCAAAAGAATGTCTTTAATTTCTTCTTCTTCTTTTCTTCAAAAGAATGTCTTCTAATTTCTTCTTCTTCTTCTTCAAAAGAATGTCTTTAATTTCTTCTTCTTTCTTCAAAAGAATATCTTTAATTTCTTCTTCTTTTTTTCAGAAGAATGTCTTTAATTTCTTCTTCTTCTTTCTTCAAAAGAATATCTTTAATTTCTTCTTCTTCTTTCTTCAAAAGAATGTCTTTAATTTCTTCTTCTTCTTTCTTCAAAAGAATGTCTTTAATTTCTTCTTCTTTTTTCAAAAGAATGTCTTTAATTTCTTCTTCAAAAGAATGTCTATAAATTCTCAATACTGAGTGTTTATTTTTATTTTATAGAATTTAAAAAATACGAGAAATTATTTTGGAATATTTTCATACTGCGTTTTTATAACATTCGTGGCGTTGTTGAAAATTTAGGAAATATTCAATCGTTGCCGCTGTAATTATTGCCAATAAACGCATAAACAGCTTTAGTCGGCCTTCCATTTGTCCTTTTCAATCTAGAAAAGTAGCTACAGGTCAGCTAACATGTATTCTCAAGTCAGATGACGGAAAAAATATTCAAATTAACCATGATTGTTGAATGGCAGATCGTAACAAATACTAAACTAGATGAAGAAAATGACGAAGAAAAATTTCCATTAATTAAACTCAAAAAATATTATGCTGAGACAGTATAAAGAATAACTTACAAAACTGGGAAGGGTAGAAGAATTAAAAAAAAATTAATGTAAACTATAAACAAATACTTTATATTCATTTTTCTAGAAATGTAATTTTTCAATAAATTATCTTTTTCAAAATATGATAACGAAAATTCTTTGATTCTTTTCAAAATATTTACATGAAATCAGGCATATTAGTTGTATATATTATTCTCTAAAGGATGGACTAAAATATCTGCATAGTAATGATCCATTGAAAAGCTATGGAGATGTCTTTTAAGATTAAAAGAAAAATGAAAATTCCGAAAAAAAAAAACAACCCCTGAGACTTTAACGCTAAAACTCAAATAATGCGAAAGTTAGTTTGAGAAAATGTAAAACTTTTGGTTCAACCCCTAGACATTGCTTTTATTAGATTATTTATACAAAAGATCACACTATTCTGGCCATTTCTTTTTTGGTGGAGATGCTTGAAAAAAGTTCGAATTTAGAGGGAAAAAAAAGCTGAATTTTTATAATTGATTAAAAAAATATTTTATCCATGAATTTTTGGTGTGATTTATTCATCCTTAATTAAACTTAAAAATATAAAAAAAATTGCTTCAAACAGAATTTTTGAAAAAAAAAATGTCTCCAAACGTAAGCAGATACCTTAACATGTACCAAGTCCCCCATACATAATGCGACCATACGTCCCGTTTTTTGGTACCCTGTCCCGTTGTCCCCAAGCACAGCTTCGGGACGCGCAAATGTCCCGTCGTCCCCAAGCAGGGCTATTTATACTTCCTGATCTCTTTTTTTGCATTAAAATATAATTTATTATTATTATTATTATTATTATTATTATTATTATTATTATTAACGCTTTCATTGTTTTATTTTACTTATTTACTAGCTGAAATACCCCCACCACCCGATGAAAATATTTCCATGCCTTTAATCAATAAAAAAATAATTGTTTAATTAATTCTCACGAAACCTTGACTGAAACGTTCCTTATGTTTCGCAGTCTCCCCCGGGGGCATTCCCAGTAGATGGATGAGAAGCCGCCTGATAGATAAGCGGCTTTTCGCTTTTCCTGGAGGTACAGTAATGCTGGGGGTCGAGTTACTCTCCTCCAGTGACAGCACGTTCCTCCTTCGGGAGGGGTCGAGCCGTGGCCGGTGATGGCCATTAGGTCTCCGGCCTCAGCACTCTAGCTATTGCAACGACTGTCATTCAGTGTCCCCAAGTACCAAGGCAGGGCGGAGGTGATCCTATTAAGATTATGATTAATGTGACCATACGTCCCGTTTTCAAAGGGACAGACCCGTTTTTTGGTAGCCTGTCCCGTTGTCCCCAAGCACAGCTTCGGGACGCCCAAATGTCCCGTTTTCAGAAAGAGAGCAAATTTCAAACAAGAAGGCGGCAAAAATAAAAAATAAAAATTCTGCTGTAATAATGCGCTATACATGTCACGCATGTGTAAATTGGTCAGAAGCCTGATATCTCGCACTAAGTTCTTACAACATTACACCGCATGAAGTGACAGAATGAACACTCGAAATATTTTAAGCGGCAGTCGTTGGGTTGAACTGTTCAAACACTTTCACGCCAATCATTTAAATCGTACGAACTTTCGTATAGTTATTGAATATATTCTATGTCTGACCGGCACTAATGCAGCCGTGGAAAGGGTCTTTATTCCTATGAATAAGTTGTGGACGAGCTGGAAAACACAGTCTTTTTTCAAAATCTACACCAAATGTACTAAAGCAAAAATGTGTTCTTCAGAAAAAATTGCGAGATCACATGGATTATTTATTTTCACGTGTTTATTCCTGATCTTTTCAATAATAAATAAAAACTGACGAAATATGTTTTTTTAATTTATATATTAAATAAAAATTTAAAAAATGTCTAGTTTTGAGGAGAAAAATAAATGGTTACTGTGCCCATATATGGCGGACCATTGGCGGAATAGTCTACCGAATCAGCCATCCTGAGATCCCCAGGCCGAGACTCAGAGACAGAGAAAACCAGCAGGTTCAGAGGAGGCCATTTATAGCCACGTGGCATGTTCAGAGCCACTTTAATTTCGGAATCCATTGCGCGTTTTGCAATAGGAAAATGTTTGTGACGTCAAATAATAGAAATATAAATTAAAAGGTAAAATTATAAATAAGAAACTTAAGATTTAAGGCATCCGAAACCCGTTCGGAGCACTTTTTTTTAAATTGTGAAATAGAAACACCAAAATATGTTTTTTAGAATCGAATTTAATAAAGATTAATATTAGAGTATGATTTTTGAGTATAAATTATTATAAATTTACAAAAATCTTGAATTTCTGCTGCTTTTTAGAGGAAATTCCCCAAAACTTGAAACATGCTAGAGGTCAAGCTTTTGTAATAACTCACACACACACACACAAATAAAACTAATACTAAAATAAACTAAATACTATGGACTAGTGCTTGTACTAGAATCTTAGCATTCTTTGTATAAATAAAAATTTTAGAGCTAATCGAACAATCATTATAAGATTTTCAACAAATTTTTCATGTCATTTTTCAGATAAAAGACCATAATTAAACAATATTGTTACAATATACATTATTCTAGTACATTCACTAGAGACACATATGAAGAAAGTGTTCGCAAAATTTCAGAACAATCGAATGATAATATCTTGAGTTATCATGTTTGAAGTGTGAAAATTATGCATAACATCTAGTTTTGAGAAAAATCAATTTTTAGTTTTGCCACGCGCTTAAATTAAGTATCTAAACTTTACAAAAAAATTCCTAAAAATATACTAACATCATATTAACTTGAAAAAAATGCACTTTAAAAGAATTTTTGACAGGATTCTGTCCGTTAAATGACAACTTCCGGTTAATTAAACGCCCACTTTCGGTTTTCGGTTTGTTATAAAACAATTAATATCTCATCTTCTAATTGACGTACCGACAAAAGTAAATATGTTTTAGAAAAGTAAATGAATGAAATATCCAAATCGTCAAAAATTAAAAAAATGGGAATTTTGGCCGAAAATCGACTTTTCAACGTGTTCGGATACCTTAAACAGAAAAAGATAACAATACACCATTTTGCGTGCTCAACGCAACAGCATCAAGCAATTGCATCAACAAAAAAAATTACAACAATTAATATTTAGAACACATAGAATAGAAAAATAGATGAGTAAGCGGGTTCTCATAATCTATAAAATAATTTAATCGAGTCTATAAAAATATTTTAGAATGTCAAAGAGATTATTCAAAATGGAAGGAACGAATAAGAACCCGAATGACTAAATTTTTCAAAGACCACTCGCCATAGGAGTTCTAAAATGGACAAAATTTTCTTTCAAGGGTAAGATTATAAATCAAAAGTTTTGTGGTCTGAATTCTGTCCAATCGCAAAACGAGAAACATTTTGAGAAATCAAAAGGCAAAAAATCCTAGATAAAAATCCAAAAGAAACTATAGTTTGAGTAGAGAGAGAACTAAGAGTTTTTAATTAAGTTTTAATTAATTTTGACCAATTAATTTATAGTTAATATAGCTGTTAAATTTTGCTAATTATAACGTCAAGGCACATCGTAATCACAAAGGAGCTATCCCCATCCTGTGTAGGCATGCGGTGCGGAGTCGTTGAATAGGCGGCGTCGTGACAGCAGTTGGGAACTAAGGTCACGGCCCAAACAATCCCGAAGGAGGAACGCCTCGTCGTCTGAGTGGAGGTAACTCAACCCCACAGCATTACTATGACCCCAGGAGAAATGAGAACCCGCTTACTCATCTGGCGGCTTCTCATCCACGACCTGTGGTGCCACCTCCTGGGGAGGAAGCACATCGTAACACAAAGTTCAGTTAGATGTTAGATGCCATGGACAGTTACGTTTGTCATGTAAATGTGACGTCACGTGAAAAACTCCATTATCGACGAAAATACAATTCAAAACTTGTTCCCGATAATTTCCTTTCTTTCTCATTTAACATTGGAAATTTTTTTGGGGATATTATAGAGGCGTAAACTCTTTAGAATTGAGAAATTAAGTCATTTATTTGTAGATAATTCTCCCTTTGATATAATAACAAAAATAAAATTAATACAAGACCCATTTTCTAACGATTCTGCACTCTAAAACCAAATACTAATTTTTTTTCATCTGTACATTTTTCCGTAATTGATTAGAAAAGGTGCTCTTAAACTCTTTCTACTGGTGTCCGGGTGTAAAAAATATTTGCGTCCCCCAGTTTGCTGCCGAAAAATAAAGATGAAAATTTATGATTGCCTAAAAATAGAGACGAAAATTTATGATTGCCGAAAAATAGAGATGAAAATTTATGATTGCCGAAAAATAGAGATGAAAATTTATGATTGCCGAAAAATAGAGATGAAAATTTATGATTGCAGAGAAATAGAGATGAAAATTTATGGTTGGCCGAATAATAAAGATGAAAATTTATGATTGCCGAAAAATAAAGCTGGTAATTTAGTATAAATAGTTATTCTACAAATAAGATCGTCCCATCGGGGGAGGGGGGGGGGGAACCACTAGTTCACGGATGAGAGGTTGCCGTATAAGTAAGCAAGCTCTCGCCAACCCGATGGTACAATAATGGGGGTATGGCTCTTTGGGCCCGGCTCCAAAGACAGGTCGTACCCCGGTAAAACGGGAGATTGTTGCATGAGCCGCTAGTAATGGGGGGCAATAATGCAGGAACCTCAGTACCTGACTATGGTGTCGTGGCGGCCGGTCTTTCAACGTAGAACCCGGGTAGGCAGGGCGGGGTGATGTTCCTTTTGGGCTTACAAATAAGATTGATAAAAACGGTATGATTTCCTTAACTATTTTTGCTTACAATTGTAGAAGAATCGGAAACATAATGGATTAGTGAAAGAATCAGTTTTTCACAAGCCTAATATTTTTGCACGACTCCCTTTGAGGTCATGTCACTCAGTTGACGAACCTCTGCCTCAGATTATTGGGAAAGAAATAAATTCCCTGATATTCAGAATAGCCTTCTACCATTGTAATTTGATGACTAAAAGAAGAAAACGTTATAAGTGCCAAAAACGAAAATGATGATAAATCGAAAATAAATAATTAATTAATTAAATAAATAAAAATAAATAAATAAAATAAATACATAAATAAAAATAAATAAATAAAATAAATAAGTAAATAAAAATATATAAATATAAATAAATAAATAAAAGTTAGTAAAAATAAATAAACAAACAAAAGTTAATAAAAATACATAAATAAAAGTTAATAAAAATAAATAAATAAAAATAAATAAATAAATAAATAAAAGTTAATAAAAATAAATAAATAAAAATAAATAAATAAATAAATAAAAGTTAATAAAAATAAATAACTAAAAATAAATAAATAAATAAAAGTTAATAAAAATAAATAAATACAAATAAACTGTTCGCATCAGCCGCAAGAAAGTTTACACTTGCGACACATTTACACGCTCATTTGAACTACTTGAAGGACTACCAGGCACTTTTTACGTTTACCATATTATAAAGCAACACTTATTTGAAACATGAACATAAAAGAAGTCTTTGAATTTTTTTGGCACTTACAACGTTTACCGCTTTTAGTCTAAAATTCATTAACGAGATCTGTTGTAAAAAAATATTTCATTTTCATTACCTTGTCTGATATACTTCGCATTGGATCTTATTACCAAACCAACGGGAGTGCTCTTCCCTAGAATTTCAAGTGTAATTATACAATACGACGCATTTAGTGTTAAGCCTCAGACTTCGAAAGCTGAAGGTTAAATCTTTTGACGATGACAGTACATTATATAACCAGCGGGAGTGTTCGCCCCTAAACTTTCTGGTATACTTCCCCAAAAAGTTTCCGTTTCCCCTTCCCCTGCGTGGTTAAAAAAATTCGAACCTACTGTTGCGCAGAATCCACTGACTATCAGGAGGTTATTCATTATAGTGATTGAAAAATATCTAGGCAAAGAATGAAATTCAAAGAGATGCGTAACGAGTTTCCTCTCTTACCGGCTCAAGGACAAACTGACGTAATTCGGTACTCCGTAATGAAATTCCTCTCTGTTCTTCCAGTACGCATGCGCGTGGTGATAACGGATTCTCTTCAAAGTAAATTATACGGACCGACAGACAGTCAACCCTTTGACGAATTTATCCCAAAATTTGATACGGACCTACATTCATGACGATAAAACCGTGTACCAAATTTTATCCATCTAGCTATTCAAGGTTTTGAGTTATAGTGTTCGCATGACCGCGGACATACAGATAGACAGACTTCCCTTTGACGGATTTTGTCCAAAATTTGATAGAAACCTACAAATTATGTTTAAAGACCACTTACCAAATTTCATCCCCGTAGCTCTAATAGTTTTCGAGTTATCGTGTTCACAGACAGACAGACAGACATAATTCCCAAATTATGTTTTTCGGACTCAGGGAGGTCTAAAACGTGGAGATTCGTCAACATCTCGAGTTCGAATTTTTTGACGATTACAATACTTTCTCTTTGTATACTTCGTAGACGGGAAAGTAAAAATGCAACCTTTCGGAACTAATGTATAGACTTATGAAATCACTTTACCCCGTGATAAAATCAATACATTATGAGCCATGCTTTTAAGTGCATGTAAAAGCTTTCAATACCCGTAATAAGAAACGCAAGAAGACTTTCAAAGTGTCTCGAAGCGAGAAAGTTGACTTAACATCTATAATTCAATTCATTTGGAGATAATGCGAATAATCAACTCTGGGAATTCGAAATATTTTCGTTTGCTTCTCAGAAAGGAATAAAATATACTGGAGGGGGGGGGGAGTCAACGTTTGTAGAGGGAAAACCTTGCAAATATCTACGTAAAAATATTTTGTTACGGTTAATTTTTTGGTAGTTATTGTACAAGGCGATCGAAATGTCACCTTGTACAATAATCTTCTAAAAATATTTCATTGTAGAAATGCTAAAATATATCAAATAACAGATATGTAAATTCTAAGAAAGATTATTCCGAGAAGGAAGAATGAAGCATACATTTGAATATCGTTACAGTGCATGTTCAAAATATGACTTATCCTCGAATACATGCACAACTGTATTTTCCCAAATTTCAGGCTATTTTTCTCAGTGTATTAGTGAGTAGTGCCGGAACGCGGATGAATAACGTTCCGGCACTACTTATTATTATTTAATTGTTGTTTATGATTATTTTTTGCAAATATGATTGGTACAGTCGACGCTCGTTATACCGACCCTCTGCGTCCACAGCAAAAGGTCTTTATAACGAGTGGTCGCTATAGTGGATATACTTAAAAACTATACAAATGCAGGCTCAGCAGTTCCGTAAAAATAGGCGATTTTTAAAGAGGTTCCAACTAAATACTCAACTTATTTTTTATCATTGGTATTAAAAATAAAATTTTATCAATTAAAAATATATTTCTGAAACAGATTTTAAAGTAGAAAATAAAGGGTGTTATATACTTACAAAACATTTATTTTCTAAAGAAAAAAATCAGAAATGGTTGTTTGTCTTTTCTGCATATGTGCTTTTTGCAAAACATGATTTTCCATTTCAGTTCAAGATGATAAATAATGTTCTGCCTTTCAAAAAAGCATTTTAAAGTCTTAATAGCACTTGAGATTTTTTTATTTTTTATTCTAGGCTATTCTAATTTCCTCTGTGGTGAGTGGTAATTCTCCCCCCGCCCCGTCAAAGTTGAACTGTAACACTGAAGACTACATCTACGAAGCTTGGCAAAATATTAATCAAGGTCATTTACGTTTAGAAACACGTTCTTTTTGGAAAAATACTGGGAAGAGTGTTCGCTGAATTCGGACGTTGTATTGGAATTAGACGACACTGCACGGTCGTTATACCGGAAGTAAAATAACATAGTGCATAGGGAAACACAGTTGGGGATTTTATGACTGGTCGTTATAATGGAATGGTCTTTATAATGTGTGGTCGTTATAACGAGCTTCGACAGTATTTCAAATTAATAAAAAAGTAATTAGCCGCATAAAATAACATAGTGCATAGGGAAACACAGTTGGGGATTTTATGGTCGTTATAATGGAATGGTCTTTACAATGTGTGGTCGTTATAACGAGCGTCGACTGTATTTCTAATTAATAAAAGAGTAATTATCCGCTGGCAAGCTGTGGCGGGAAGGGGGTGAAAACATAAAATAACATAGTGCATAGGGAAACACAGCTGGGGATTTTATGGTCGTTATAATGGAATGGTGTTTGTAATGTGTGGTCGTTATAACGAGCGTCGACTGTATTTCAAATTAATAAAAGAGTAATTAGCCGCATAAAATAACATAGTATTGTGTTCCAGCTGTTGATTTTATGGTCGTTATAATGTAATGGTCTTTACAATGTGTATCGTTGTCCGAGCGTCGACTGCATTTAATTAATAAAAGAGTAATTATCCGCTGGCAAGCCGGCGGAAGGGTGAAAAAACATAAAACATCATAGCATAGGAAACACAGCTGGGATTTTATGGTCGTTATAATGGAATGGTGTTTCACGTATCGTTATAACGAGCGTCGACTGTATTTCCTGAAATCTAATAAAAAAGTAATTGAATGCATAAAAATAACATAGTGCATAGGGAAACACAGTTGGGATTTTATGACTTGTCGTTATAATGGAATGCTATAATGTGTGGTCGTTATAATGAGCGTCGACAGTATTTCAAATTAATAAAAGAGTAATTATAATAAAATAACATAGTGATAGGAAACAAGCTGGGTTGATTTTATGATGGTCGTTATAATGTAATGGTCTTTATAATTGTGGTGGTCGTTATAACGAGCGTCGACAGTATTTCACAATTCATAAAAGAGTAATTACGCCGCGTGGAGGGGGAACAAAATACATAGTGCATAGGAAAACAGGGGGATTGGCGGTCGCAGAATCGGAATGGTTCTGGTAATGTGGTCGTTATAACGAGCGTCGACTGTATTTCTAATTAATAAGTAATTATCCGCTGGCAAGCTGTAAGCGGGAAGGGTGAAAACATAAAAACATGAGTGCATAAACACAGCTGGGGATTTTAATGGTCGTTAATGGAATGATCTTGTAATGTGTGGTCGTTATATCGAGCGTCGACTGTATTTCAATTAATAAAAGAGTAATTATCCGCCGGCAAGCCGTGGCGGGAGCAAGAAACATAAAATACCTAGTATAGGGAAACACAGCTGGGATTTTGCAATGTTATAATAGCAATACGTAACTGAAATGAAGACAG
>BGPR01041619.1:0-13559 GCA_013235015.1 Araneus ventricosus | reverse complement strand
TATTTTCAACAAATATGAATGTAATGACTGATAACATATTTTCAACATATATGAATGATTGAATGATTTATCAGCATATATGCATGTATATAAATTACTTTTAAGCTAAACACACTAAGTGAAGCTATGTTTCATCTCCGTTCGTATCCAATTTTAATCTGTTTTGTGGAAATATATATTCAAATGGTACTGCAAAATGAAAATGTAAATCAAGGAAAAAATCTCTTTTCATTTCTTAAACTCTGATGTTTATCAGGCACTTCCAGATTGTTTTGCCCACTCTTTCCTCCCATAGAGTGCAATACTTGTAGCCTCCTGACGTATAGATAAAAGAGTTTATTTTAAAAGATATTAATGCTTCTTGATTTTTCATACATATGAGATACTTTCAGAGGGTCCCCATGAATATTCAAGAAACTCCTAACTATTAAATAATTTGTTTTATTTATTGTGAAAGGGAAATGTTCTTACTCCAGACGGACAAGTTTAATAAAGAACCTCAGTGAAATCTCATACTTCATCTCCTTCCTTTTAGATTATAAATATTCGAGTAAGCATATCCAAAATATTGGCAGGTGTTCACCGAAGAAAAAAGATGCTATTCAAAAATCCGCACCCCTTCGCAACAATATGAACCGCTCCAATCTTTCACGCGCGAGAAAATAATAAAGAACGCTTCTCATTAAAAGCTTCCGCCTTTGGAAGATTGTAATTAACGAGACTTTATTTCAATACGGCAATTAGTGTTTGTGGAGCTCAGGTGTGTCACCGATCAATAATTATCGACACTCAAGGGTGCAAATATGAGAGGAAGTGAAGGTATTTTGGTCTCCAAAATTGGTCTTCATTTTGTAAGGGAATAATGAAGTTCAATAATTACAGCATACGGCCAGTTATAATTTAGGAAGGACAATAATTGCGAAACACGTCCTAATTAATTCCGGAAGAGTTTTTGAAAAGAAGGCGAAGGGTAGTACAATGTACTTTCTATTTTACCCTATATTGGTAAAAACTAATAACTTTAAATGAATTTTCCGAAAATACAATAGGTAATCATATTTTTAAACGTTTTGTAAGTATTGTAGAGAAAGTGGGTTAAAACCAATCAATGTGTTAGTAACTGAAATAGTTCCCTATTTTATTATCTGAGTAAACTGTTATTATGTTGGTCATTTTTATTATAAATATTATATAGGCCAAATCTGGAATTGTTTCAGAATGTTAAAAAAAATGACGGAGGCTTTCTTTTTCAAACAGCCGCTAATGTTAAAGGCGTAGGACTACTTAACTCGCGTGCCTGTTTTCCGATTTTCAGTTTTTTTTTTACTTCTGTTGTTACCCTTTATCTCTAAAATAAGACATTAGTTATGTTTTTAACATATGTAGTTAACGAGATATAGAGGGTCCCGTCACCAATTCTTGCGTACTTTTGCCCAACTTTGCGACTCAATAGTCGCTGAACTACAATTCCAATTTTCAATTTTTTTAACTAACTTCTGTTGTTACCCTTTATCTCCAAAATAAGACATTAGTTATGTTTTTAACATATGTAGTTACCAAGATATAGAGGATCTCCCATACAATGTTTCTTGCGGCGTTCTGTCATGTGAATCAAATTCCTTCTTAAGACACCAATGGGAGGAACATAGTCCTATGTTAAAAGATTAATTGTATTCTTAAATTTTAAAGAATAGCAACTATGAAAAAACTTTTCTTCTTAGGAATAAAAAAATTGCATTTGGAGGATAGAAAGAATTACAGAAGGAAATAAGTGAAAAAAATCAATATATCATGGAGAAAATATATTACACAGCATTTTAAAATGTCATATATATAAGAGAAAAGTGATTGTATCTCCCTATCCTATCTGAAAGAGTCATGGCTTATACCTCATTATTAAAAAATAATAAATTCGTACTATTTCAATCGCTGCCCATTTTTTTCTTGCCTTCCTCAGCCTAAATTGTTTGCTTTGGCTTTACTTTTACTCACTTCTCTTCAATAATCTTTAGTCGAAGTGCTTCATTTTTTATTTGCGTCCTTATAAATCAACTATTCAGATAAATTGTTTTTAATATAGGAAAAGAGTATAATCTTGAATTACTTTTTGTCTCAAGTTTCAATTGGGAATAAGGCTAAATATTTACGTGCACCTATGACATA
Organism: Araneus ventricosus; assembly: GCA_013235015.1. Classification (NCBI taxonomy): domain Eukaryota; kingdom Metazoa; phylum Arthropoda; class Arachnida; order Araneae; family Araneidae; genus Araneus; species Araneus ventricosus. The sequence goes on along the minus strand of BGPR01041619.1, from coordinate 11,396 downwards.
GTCTTGTAAAAGAATAATTTTCTTTTAATGCAACTAAACTAAATAAATATTAAATGCTACTCATAGAATATTGTTATAAAGTAGAAATTTTGGTATCTGGCTTGGAATGTGGTGGTTATAATCTCACTAGTTTTAGCATATCTAGCCACGCCCATGAAGGTCCATGGTAAAGGGGAAGAGTAGGGCAACTTCTGTTGGTGAAAGCGCCCATGGAGAACCCAGACCTGAGGTAGCTGTCTGACTTATCTCCGAACGTAGCAGTAGATTGCCTTCAGGTAGTACTTTGAGGGGAAACTGGTCCCCATTTGCGTTTCGCTTGGAGGAAGACCAGGAAAGCTTCCAACCGACCACATCAGTCTACAAGTTTTCGAATATTGTTGGTAAAGCACACGGTCAAATGACTTTTTTATTTAGTTATTAGTCCACGCCGACACAGACTACCCAGAGGGTAACAGCCAGCCGGAGGATAGAACCTGAGGAGACTCATAATTTTCTTCCTTAAATAATATTCTCCAGCCAGGCCAATGCCTTAAACCACTGATGAGCTGACATTATAATTAAACCAGCGGGAGTGGTCTCCCCTAAACTTTCTCGTATACTTTCTAAGTGGAGATTCGTCAAAATCTCGAGTTCGAATTTTTTTGACGATTACAATACTTTCTCTTTGTATACTTCGTATACGAGAAAGTAAAACAAAAAAACAAACAAACCTGAAATCAAATATCTGTTGCCACGTTTCAAAAAAATATTACTTTGAAGCAGGTGCGATAAAATAGGCAATGCAATGAATACTAAAGCGAAAATTCTGCTTTTGAATTGAATTCCCAAGAAAACAATTTATACTACCACAACCGTAACAATTGCAAAAGCGTGTGAATGAAAGATTTGCTGAAATAATGAGATCGGTTTGATTTACAACAATAAAAAAAATTGTTAACAATTGATGTTTGAAAACATTATTTATTGTTGTAAATAAAATTTACAACAATAAAAAATTGCTACCAATACGCATGCGCATGATAATCGGATTAAAAGAAATTGAATATGCAATTTTAACGCCTCTTTTTGACGGATTTGGCCCAAACTTTTATACGGACCTACATTCATAACGATAAAACTGTGTACCAAATTTTATCCATTTAGCTATTCAAGTTTTTGAGTTATAGCGTTTACATGACCGCGGACATACAGACAGACAGACTTCCCGTGGACGGATTTTGTCCAAAATTTGATAGAAACCTAAAAATTATGTTCAAAGACCACATACCAAATTTCATCCCCGTAGCTCTAATAGTTTTCGAGTTATCGTGTTCACAGACATACAGACATAATTCCAAAATTGTGTTTTTCGGACTCAGGGAGGTCTAAAACGTGGAGATCCGTCAAAATCTCGAGTTCGAATTTTTTGACGATTACAGTACTTTCTCTTTGTATACTTCGTATACGAGAAAGTAAAAATTATTATTTAATTACAGTTATAAAGCTCTTCGGCTAGATGCAATGCAATCTTTGGAAAATTCATTTTGCAGTATTGTTTACTTCTCAGCCACTCGACGAAACGTTTCCTCTACATTCTTTTCCGTTTTTCGTGTACTCCATTACATCAAACAATGAACCAGCGGAGAAAAAAATTACCAAAAATGCTTTCACAACAAAACATCCAGCCTTAAAAGCGATATGACAGCACTGACAAGGGGCACAGAGCGCTCAAACACAATTTCCAATGATAGAATCTCGGTGAAAAATGACTGGCGTCCATAATAAATGCTCTCGGAAATGCACTTTCGAATGATAAATTCTCTTCGTAATTAACTTTCCCGCCCTCTACTCTAGTGTTTCGGATGGATAGAAAGAATGCCAGGAATTCGTCCTGGAGATTGTTAATTTCGTTGATTGCTGGAAACGTTGCATGCAATAAAGGAGGTGAATTAGTAATATTAATCACTGATGCAGTATAAAAACGGAAGATGGCTCCCAACGATTGTTTTTCATTTAATGATGCAACCTGCAAGTCTAGAAAAATGATGAGAAAGACTTTTAAAGAATAGGGATAAAATGTATTCCAGCAATATTAATCATAGATACAATGAAAGAAAAAAAAACAAAAGATTCATTTTAATTTCTAAGCAAAAGATTTTTATCTATTTAATAAAATATGTTTCTTTATATAAATAGAAAGATGGATCTTTCAAAAAAATGTATACAATTTATTTTATAATTCATAAATGCATCAAATACACGCATAAATAGCTATGTAATAAAGATTTCTCTAATATTTTGATTTAAGGTATATTATGTAATACCTAATATACTTCATGTATTTTATTAAAATGAGAGTGTTTTTTTTAATTTTTGATATGTTAAAATTATTGAAAACATATAGAGAGTATTTTAAAGACTAATTGCATTATATTTGCACTCAATATAATTATAAACAGAACAGAACATTCTTTCAATAGCTCAGAGAAAGAATGTATATCATTGAGTAAACGATTTATACATTTCAGTTTATAAAATAAACTTATAATAAGAAAATTGTTTTAAGAGAATCATGCATTTTATTTACGTTATTCAAATTTCAATATACACATAGAAAGATATTCTATGAAGTATATCTTATATGAATACAATCTGAATCAAACTTCCATACATAAAAGTCAAATCATATCATATAAGGGAATAATGTTTTGAATACAATAAAATATCTTCTTCTGCTGAAAAAGCCGTTCTTATATTTTTCCGTAGCTTTTCTCCCAATACTCAACTTTTCCTGTTTGCTATACTTCGTTTCATTCTATTTCTACGTCATCCCATCCAATCATTTTCTTTTTGTTTAGTTGTTATTCCTTTTATATATGATTATGGATAGGGTAATTTTATTTTAATTTTATCTTAATATAGTGGAATCTCCCTATAATGAAATCTCTTGGTTCCAGTTGAAAAATCCGCTATAGAGAAAATTTCGTTATATGGAGATTAGAGATTTTTGCAGTTATTTATGTTACAAACCTTTTAGTATGTGCGATAAGTTCAAAAATATTTAATTATGACTTTCAATTAAAAATGAAGTAATATTTATTATAAATTTGTTAAAATTATACTAATTTTCATTGTATAAATAAAATGCTCAAAAGCGAAGACAATTCACCAATTTAGAGAATAATATGTACTAGTACGGATAAACATAAAATGCGTATTGTCACATCCATTTGCTGTTTCCACCCCAACTCCACCCCGATTCTTGGAATCTTGACCCGTAGAAATGTTGCTCCCTCTGTAGAAACCTAGTTCCCCACATCTGCATTACCCTTCACATAGCTGGAATGAACAATGGGGGTGGTTCCAGAAACTGGCACGTGTGAGCGATTTGTTTGCACAGAAATTAGCAACTTTCTTCAAAAACGACAAAAATCGAAAGGATAAAGGTCTGAAAAAATTCGTTATAGGGAGACAACCACTTCGTTATATGGAGAATATTTTGAATGTTATTTAACATTCCGATTAAAAATTTCGTTATAGGGAGAGATTCGTTGCAGGGAGACTTCGTTGTAGGGAGACTCGACTGTATTTATATAAATTGTAAATATAATGTATGTTTTGTGTAAATTGCTAATTGATGTATTTAAATGATACAATGCTAACTGATAATTTAATTAGTATATTATATATATATATATATGATTTTATGTATGTGTGAGAGTGAGAGAGAGAGAGAGATATTCTCACTTAATTTTACTTTAAATTCTAATATTATATATTTTAAAATATCTTAGTTCAATACTAATGTATTCCAAAATCACTTTTCTTAAACTCCAGTTTCGTTTGATTTTCCGCGCTGAAGGAATATTAAATCACGCATTTTGGCATATCTATTATTAAAAGAATACTAACATCACTTCCACGCGCCCTCAGAAAACCAGACTCGGCGACTTATTGGCGCCAGACTTTTCCCTAAAACACTTGTGTAACTTGTTAAAAATAGTTAATGTTCCCTTCACTTTGATCACGTGTCTATATGTTAATCCCCTATCTAAGAGAATGCAGGGATTTTTCGTTCTCTTTTGACTTGAACTTTTCATACGAGATGTACGTATATTTCGACACTCTCCCATATATTGATAATAAATGAAAAATAGTTATTATAAAGAGTTAATTTAAATAGTTATTACTGTTCATTATTTAAAGACTACACCAGCAAAATTATAATACATATAAATAAAATCTTGCTTTTATTCTTTTGAACTTTTCTAACAATACACGAGCCTCATATTCTACCTTTATTTTCATACGTAATATTGTTTATCTATCACATCAGGCGTTTCAGATTTGCTTTTACTTGTTGAAAAAGCTTTCACATACTATAAAAGAACAACTCTCTTTTTTTGTTACTATTGGTGTTTTTTCAGAATTTATTTATCATTCGTATCGCATTCGTCTCATTTGAATTACTCACGTTTTTTGGAAGTTCCTATTTATTCAATGTGTTTTAACCTTCCTATATAGATAACACAGGCCTGCAAAAAAAAATACTTTTTGAAAATTATTTTAATTTTGATGACTGATTTTTATGTTATTTTTGTGCTGATTCTAAAAATGAAATCCATTTATTTCTATCACATAAGGATTTTTTACAAAGTGATTGCATATTTTGAAGGAAACAGTTGAAATCGCGAAATTTTGACATTTCATTTAAATTTCATTAATTCATAAATCCATATAAATTACATTTATATCCTAGTTCAAGTAATTGTTAAGTATAGGTAGAAAGTTACAAGTCCTTATAGTAACGTTTTTTCTTTACCTCAAAAGTTCTTTTGTCACTTTTCCTCTTGTGAACTTTCCAGGGATTGTCTCTTTGTAGCATCCAGCAGTAATCGTCTATCATGCTGACATTCCATTTTCCTTGATATCGCCTCTCCATTTCTTAAAAGCTCATTAGACTTTCTTTTAAGCTCATACTACAGCCTAAAATCTTGAAATTTTTTATCATCTCTTCTACAATAGATTTGTAGTTTGTATCCTTTTTGTTTCCAAGAAAGCTAGTAATAACTAGTTTGAAAGATTCCCAGGCCTTTCTTTCGTTTGTTTCCATTTTAATCTCAAAATTTTCATCTTTCATCATTTTCCTGATGTCTGATCCTACAAACACACCTTCCTTCAGTTTTGCTTCGGATAAACCAGGGAACTGGTCACAAAGGTATTTAAAGCATACACCTTCTTTTGGTAAAGCCCTGATAAATTGTTTCATAAGACCTAATTTTATCTGAAGCGGTGGAAGTAACACTTTTTTTGGCAAGCAGGTGAGGTATCCGGTTCTAACTGGCTTCCTCTGGCTTTAATATTGTTTTAATAGGCAATTTATCGATTCAGATTAATATTCTGGATTGAAATAGTTTCTTCTTCCTTGTTTGGTAGTTTAATCCGTCAATTTACTATTTAAGTCCAAAAATATGTTTATTGAACTCGTATAAATAATACTTTTTTGGTCCGAAATGTACTAAATTCGTAAAAAAATAGATTGCGATGAAACTGTACGTGATGGAATTTTTTCATTATTTTTCCAGTAATAAGCATCCAAAAAACTATAAAACACATCACTTGCTTTGCCGCAATTTTTTCATCGCAGACCTGTGTAATCATTTTTAAATATACATGTCTATAACATTGATTTTACCTCTTTAGAAAGGTGGTACAGTTCAATGCCGATTTTTTTGCTTGGAGAACGATACTCCAAGATCATGTTCCATAATGTGAGAAAACAAGGGAAACGGGGAGGGGCTAGAAACCGGTGACTGTTGTGGCGAGGGGATCGAGGGGGGGACTAGTGATCGGAATGCACACAGCTGTTTTGTTGCCTCTGTCTCCGGATGGACACTGTTGAACCTGTTCATTCGCTCTTAACACTTCAGACTGACCGCTTGTTCCTCGAAGTTCGTTTTTGATGAGTTAAAGCCTTGAATCGACGATGGTACGACGTAAAACATAGTCATTAAAAGCCTTTTTATGATTACTTTTATTGGCAGTAAAAATTTAACTCAAAATTTCACTTAGAAGTTTTTAGAAAAGGTTTAAATAATTTAAAGTTTATAAAATGCAATGTTATGTCAGAGAGTCTTTATAAGATGACGCAATGAGCGCAATAAAATTGGTTAGATATTAGTACATGCGCCGCACGTATTTAAACATTGCATTCTAGTAACCTGTCTATGACAATACAGACCCTACATAAGTAGGTTTTGTTGTATTCAGAAATTGTTTACGTATTTTCACTTTTATATTGCATATTTTCGAGAATTATACTATCGCAGAGAAAATGCTAACTATCAAATGGAAAAAGCTTTATTTAAAGTATTTATAGAAAATTTTAATTCTAAATAGAAAAAAAATTATTACTCCCTCCCCCCCACACCTCGCCTGAATTAATGTATGTGTCTTGACCCAAAGTGGGATCAACTGCACAAATTTTAGGGTCACAAAAATATTAATAGTTTTTTTTTTCCAGTTGTCACTCTTTACAATGCTAATAAGGAAAAGAAATTAAATAAAGGCTTATTTTGAAACATTTCAAGAAAATTTTATAAACAAAGATATTTATGAAAACATTTTTTTATCATTAATAAATGCTTCATTTCCCTTACTTGAGTTTCTTTTCACTTACAATGCCGAAAAGTATTATCATACAAAGATGGGTTTCGGAATACATAGGGTGCCCACTTAAATAAGGGATACCCTCTCTTAATTTCAGAACAAAGGCAACTATAGTCATGAAAGAAGTGTCTAGATATAGTAAAATGTCTATGCGCTATGCGATGAGACCCCTTACAGCGCCACCTGGTGACAAACTCTGGAGTTAGCATTCCTATCTCGAAAACGGTACAAAATAGGAGGGGGGGGGGGCAATCACAAAGTTGTAGAGCGTTATCTATTTAGTACAAAAGACACCTTGTACATATTAATTCAAAGAATAGAACGCTTAAAATTGCATTCTTTGTTCGCACATTTGTTTGTTTGCATTTTCCGAAATTGTAACATGACAAGTCATGGACAAAAGGAAAAAATGTTATTGTTTGGACAAAAAAATGATCCCAATATACTTTCTCCTGTGGGAATAACTCAAACATCGGGTGTATGTTACCTTTCCGCCAACATTGTAGGAGGTTAGATGACGTATTATTGTTACTTGTGCTAGCGCACCCAACTATATGCTAAACGTGTGCAAAGTGAAATTCAAACAAGTGCTCATATTGTAGGTGGTGGAGAGCACTTTGTACACAGGAAATTAAGGTATCTTGTGATAACTAATTGTTTTTTCTCTTTTTAAACCGTTTTGTGACATCACAATTTCGGAAATCGAGAATAATCAAATGTGCATTTTAAGCGTTCTGTTCTTAGTATTAATGTGCATAAGGCGTCTTTTTGTACTAAATCAATAACACTCGACTACTTTGTAATTGACATTTTTCCACTATTTTTTACTGTTTCCGAGATAGTTGCGCTAACCCCGAAGTTTGACACCAGGTGGCGCTGTAAGGAGTCTCATCGCATAGAGCATAGATGTTTTATAAACATATTTTATAGTTGCCGTCGTTCTGAAAAGAACTGTTCTGAGATAAAATGAGTTCACAAGTGGATCAAGTATCTTTGCGCACCTGTGCAACATCTGCATGGTTTTTACAAGGATTTATTGCAAGGATGGTATAAAACACTTAATCGTGTAGACTTTATACCAATGAATAATCATAAGAAGAAAAATTAGCATTCTTTTTTGTGTTTTTCTTATAACGTTTATCACAATGAATCAACCCATCGTGATTCCTGGCAGATGGTCGCTTTCTTCAAGACAAGCAGTTTGCGATGTGCAAATCTCTTTTCTATCAAAGCGGCACGGAACTATCAGATTGAGTGACACCTAATGTGAAGTTGATGTGCCGTCAAAGCGTTTAGTGTTTTCACTGAACAGAATGATAAAAAAAAATTAAACAGGTGTGTAATGACCTAGTAGTGAGTCAGGTTTGGGAAGGATCAAATTCGTGCTTCAGAAAATAATGTCTTATGTTTTCAGTTTCTAAGGAGGAAAACTGCGTGGAGCAACTTTGCTCATTTCTTGCTTTATTAGTGGTCAATGGAGCTACCACACACAGGATTATACAATATGAAGAATATTAAATCTGTCACAATTTCAGGGGAAGGGAACGATCAGTTCTGAGTTAGGGAAGAGTGGTAGGGTTTGAGTGGTTTTAGCATCTATACTAGCAGAGATAGTTTCTGGTACAGAAGCTATACCTCTAAACCCCTTAACTGATTTTGCCCCTTACGCCATACGTGCATTCACAGACGTTATAATTCAATACAAAAAATCCGTGGAATCCTTAAAACATTTCAAATCCTTTAAGTTCAAGATTAAGAGCCAAACAACCCATTCCCAAACTAGGAATATGTCATCTAATTAGATAGTTAAGAACAAACCAGTTAAAGAGTTTAAAGCGAAAGTTGGTAACGAGACAAATAACTTTCCGCGGTAAGTAAATTAATTATTCATCATGTTAAGGTGAACACGTTCGGAGCACTTTTTTTTAAAAATTTTGAAATAGAAACACCAAAATATGTTTTTTTAAATTAATTTAATAAAACTTAATATTTAAATTATGATTTTTGGTATAAATTATTATAAATTTACAAAAATCTTGAATTTCTACTCTATTTTTTAGGGGAAATTCCCCCAAAACTTCAAAGATGCTAGAGGTCAAACTTTTGTAATATTCAAATAAAGAACTAATACTGAAATAAACTACATACTGACTAATTACTTTGTGCTAGAATCTTAACATTCTTTAGGATAAATAAAATTTTAGACCTAATCGAACGATCATTATAAGATTTTCAATAGGTACACTATGTCATTTTCAAATAAAGACCATAATTAAAAAATATTGTTATAATATACATTTTCTAGTACATTCACTATACATTTTGAAGAAAATTATACAAAAAAATTCCAAGAACAATCAGATGATAACAACGAGTTATCTGTTTGGAAGTGTGAAAATTATGCGCCAAAAAATCTAGTTTTGAAGAATCAAATTTTAGTTTTGCCACACGCTTAAATTAAGTATATAAACTTTAAAAAGATTCTGAAAATATACTAACATCATATTAACTTGAAAATGCAGTTTAAAGAAGGTACGACGGGTTTTAATCCTTTTAAGTCCTTTTTAACCTTCATTAAAAGCCCCACTTCCATTTTCGGTTTCTTATAAAATAATTAATATCTCATCTTCTAATTAACGTACGGAGAAAATAAATATGTTTTAGAAAGGTAAATGAATAGACTATCCAAAACATCAAAATTAAAAAAATGGAATTTTGGCCGAAAATCGACTTTTCAGTGTTCGGATACTTAAGCGCGTAAATTGCTCATCGACTTTCAAGCAATAAATCTGATTCATAAATTTGAAACATTCGTATCAATAACCATCTAATCCTACACCATTAAAGTCAGTACAAATATATGTCTAACCCATTTTATTGAATGGTGCTTTAAAATCAAAACTCTGAAATGACTCAAAAATTTAATTAAAAGTATAAGGCTAAATTGGTTCATGCAGACTCATTTCTGGCAAAGAACTCCGACACTCCAAGTTGCAATATTTAGAATTTCGAGACGCCAGAAAGAAAATTCTTTTTCAATTTCTTCGCATTAAATATGCACCATACTTAGTCATCCGTCTGGAAAGGATTTAAGCGTACAGAAGGGAGGAAAAATATTAGGAAATAGCTGACGAATGCTGTATACAACTTCGCGCGAAATAAAAAGTGCACACTAAATATTATCGACCAGAAAAATCGATAGCGTTTGTATTTGGGACTCAAGCGTGACTTTAACCTAGATTACTTCGCTTCCTTCGCAGCACAGCTTGGAAAGGTTTGCATCAGTCGATTCTCAAGAATTTCAATTGGAATTTGCTCATAAAGCAATTACTGTTGCATGATAAAATCAATCGAGAATTTAATTTGAAAATTGTCTCAGAATTTAAATTTGAAATGTAACTTAATGTAAGTTAGATTAGATGGATCATTGAGTAACACTGGAAGAGCACTTCTTCTAGTATGGACTAGCAAATTAAACTTTTTTAAAAAATAAAGAACATTAACATTGCAAAAAAAGCAATTTAAGGATGTCATACCTTGAAATTGGAATAGAGCAATTAATTTTCAATTTTTTGAAGATTATTAAGTCAGGTTAAATTTGGAATTAATTGTAAAAGATAAAGTAAGTAGACGTCACACTTTAATAAAAGAGAATTTAAGTGGAAGAGCCCATTAGTGATAGAATAGAAGTAATCTTATCTCTCATTATTATGTACTTCAGGATTCTGGCGTTTTAGTATTTGATTGAAGAATGTTCTTGAAAGTTTTTCGATATATTTTTTCTATGTGAAGGTTTGGTTGAATTACGTCATTTCTAAAGTACCAGTATTTAATATAAAATGGAAGAAATAAATACATTTATTAATTGCATATTTCTTATAATACATTTCAAACTGACCGAAAACTTAAGATGATTTCTACCATGAAATAGGGTTCTTAAGCTAATTTTCCCTCGTGATTGCAAAACATATTTCAGGATCACATCTGTACATTCTGTGACTTTTCTCGGAAATGCGATTATAAAAGTGGAAATAGAATTGAATAAGAGATGTACAAACTTTTTTCAGACTGGGCCATGACAAAAAAGAAAAAATATTTATATATAGACAAAATATATTTCAATATAATTTGTTATAAAATTCAATCACAAAAAAATTATTTAAAAAATTATTCAACACTAATGCGATGAATGAGCTGAGAATGCATTTCTATAAGATCCTCATAATCCGTCTCGACTCAGAATTTATTGATTATACGATTATTTTAAATTAAATAATATTATTTTAAAATCTACGGCGGACCCGCGTTTTAATACGATGAATAGGCCGATAGGCTGACTGTGCGATTACTCACTAATGTGATGAATGAGCTGAGAATGCATTTCTAAAAGTTCCTCATAATCCGCCTCGACTCAGGTTTTATAGATTAAACTTTTATTTTAAATTAAATAATATTATTTTAAAATCTATGGAGGTACGCGTTTATGCGATGAATGGGCTGATGGGCTGACGATGCGTATCACTAATGCGATATGAATGAGCTGGGAAATGCATTACTATAACTTCCTCATAATTCGCGCCTCGACTCGGGATTTGATTGGATATTATTTCCGATTCTACGGCGGAGCTAGCATTTAATGCGATGAATGAGCTCATGAGCTGACCTAATGCGATGCATTATCCACAAATGTGATGGAATGAGGCTGAAATGCATTTCTAAAGTTCCTCTGTCCGCCTCGACTCAGGTTT
>BGPR01041618.1:0-13559 GCA_013235015.1 Araneus ventricosus | reverse complement strand
AATTTGTTGTATTAAAAAAAATTATGAGCCATGAAAATGCTTTTGCTTATAAAATATCAAAAGTAAAAGGAAATAATTGTAGAAAAAATGACAAATTTTTGAGCAGTATACGAGAAAGTTTAGGGGAGGCCACTCCCACTGGTTTTAAAAATAATAATTAAAAAATGCGACAACATTGCTTTTAAACTTGACAGGGTCGTCAATTTTCCTACTTTTGTAGTCGTTCCACTCGTACTTGTAGCGTTGACGTGGTCGAAATCAATTTTGTGGGCTAGTTATTTCATTGTGTTTGTTATTCAATTATCGAAAATACTGTAGCGTTCTTTATGATTCTTATTATCAGGTGGATAAAGTCAAAAGTTAAAGCGTTTTGGCTTGTGTACGCCATGAGGCTGGACATTCGTCACACCGATACAAAATTTTTATGATTTCAGCTCCTTCCCCGACCCAAATCCCGGATTCGCAACTGGTCGGCATAGAATTTAAGTTATCAATATCCAGGAGTATTTTATATTCTCTGTGTCGCATAATGGATCTTTAATTGATGTTTCCGCTCTAAAGCAAAAGTTTGCGAGAGATAAAGAGTACATTTCACAAATCCGGAATTGATCAAATAAAAAATCCGGATATATCCGGAACACAGTCAACTCGGAAGATTTTAGATGAAATGCGTAGTTACGTCTGTCATGTGACTGCCGTGTCACGTGCATGGACTCCAGTTCCAGAATAACAAGAATCTATTTACTTGAAAGAAATCTGTTAATGTGCACGCGATCCATTCAAGTTACATCACGAGAAAGAAAATGTTTCGCCGGTTCAAATGAATATTTATGAGCTACATCTGTATCATCGCGTCATCGAAAAATTCCTACCATCACGCCCGAAGGAAACATATTATATTGCACTGCAGAAAAATTGCTCGTCCGTGTCTTACAATTATTTCCTTTACTTTGATATTTTATAAGCAAAAGCATTTTCATATTTCATAATTTTTTTACTTTCTCGCATACGCGAGATTTTCCGCAGACGCTTTCCCACCGCGAAATTTGGCATACGTTTTCTAACTTTCAATGCGGATCTGTATCAAATTTTGGACCAAATCTGTCGAAAATTTGGCTTTCGTTCAATCCGTCTGTCATGCCACTAACCTCCACGTAGCTGTTCCAGCCCTCAGTCAAAAGAAGTGAAGTGAACTGAGGGAGAAACAGTTGCGCGGGAGGCATAAAAACCAATCCCACTATAGGCGCCTATGGGAATGTCTTTTACCACGCCAAGTTGAGCATTGTGCCCACGAAGGGTTTCTGTGTTTACTTTGATTGGCGCGAAACTGATTTTTTCTTCATCGTGTTCTGAAAGCCTTCCATCTTTATTTGCAATTAACAACTAATAACAAATTATTTTCAACTTTAAGACACCCAAGAAGGAATTCATTCTACTTTAAGTCACACACAGACACATAAAAAAACTACAAAGTAGAAATGTTTACATTCTTATAACAGATTGCATCTCTCGGTCGTCGTCGAAATAGAAAAGCTTTACCAAGCATTTCTCGCCAAAAAAGCGAAATATCGCCAAATATTGGCATCGAAAACACTCTCCATAGGCGTCTGTAGTGGGATTGGTTTTTATGCGCGCGGGAGCATATTTACGGACCCTACTATGGCAGCGATTGAGCTCGCTTTTCATTGGCTCTCAACGTCACGTGACTTGACGGGCTTCTTAATGACGTCACAGCACCGCACTGAAGGATTTTAAATTATTATAATTTTGCTTGTTGCTGTCGCGTCATGGAGAAAATTATTCGTTTTATTTTTAATGAACTCGTCTTTGTAAACCTCTTCATTCTGAAGGTTTTGATATAGCATCTCTCTTCTCACAAATCGAGGGTCAAAACAACTTAATTTCTCTGACGCAGAACAGCACTGGAGTCATTTAGAAGAACGCCAAGTCACGTGACGCTGAGAGCCAATGAAGAGCGAGCTCAGTCACTACCATAGTAGGATCCGTAAATATGCGGTGGTAGACGTCATTAATGAAGTCTCTGCGCAGAGCATCACGTTTCTTTAGGAGTTCCGGAGGTGAATTCCGAGTGAGTAGTTATGGGTAACCTTGAACGTGAATCGTAATTGTGCATATGCATATAGCTCCTATTTAATCCTATATAGTAGGACTAATAAACTGGTGTAAAAGAAAAAGTGAATTTATTGAAGGCTGGAGCACACAGTTATTACACTGTCTATTCTCGTTTGCGTGAACGCAATAACACAAAAAACGCAACAAGTAGTTTTTAGCATGTAATCAGTATTATCTTCTTTTTTAGCATGAAATTTAGTGTACATTTATCGTGTCCCATTGGCTAATTTCTAAACCGTTAGAGATAGACATATAGTTACAATTGGAAAAAAGCTTTAAATGAAGGGAAGAATTATATTTTATGTTTTCAGAGTCACTAAATATATTCCTGAAAAGGTTGCGAAATCTAACTTTTTATACGGTTCCCCGGTCCTATCAGTCATATTCAGTGAATTATTTTCGACACTCTAACATTTTAAACAGAAAAAAGTCCCACTCTTCTCCGACTAAAACTGACCGAGTTATGGAGCTCTGAATATCGCTGACTTACACCACTTTACGCCATTTTAATAGCCGTTTTGAAGATGATCCACCAGCCAATGAGCAGCATTTGCTAGATGAGGCCGCTGATTGGTTAAAAATCATGAAATTCAAAGCTCCATAACCCGCTCAGTTTTAGTCGCCGAAGAATGGGACTTTTTTTTGTTTAAAATGTTAGAGTGTCGAAAATAATTTACTAAATATGACTGATAGGACCGGGGGACTGTATGAAAAGTTAGAATTCGTAACTTTTTCACAAATATATTTAGTGATTCAAAAAACAAAAAAATGTAATTCTTTCCCTTATTTAAAGCATTTTTGCAATTGGAACTGTACGTCTATTTCTAACGGTTTGGAAATTAGATATTAGATCACGATAAGTGTGGGCGCTCTGTATAACCTTTGCACCAAAACAGCGTTTTTTTGTGCTTGATTTTCACCTAAATCCGTCATTCGAAAGACTGCCTGTTTGTTTTTCCTTATGCGTGTGAATACGTTCAATCAAAAACGGAACCAGCAAGATGCATGAAATTTGGTATTCGCTCCAAAATTGTTGTACCAAATTTTGGATCGATTGGAAGAGGTCTAAAATGTGCATACTGAATTGTCGTTACTATACTAAGAATCTCAATACAACCAGCGGGAGTGGTCTCCCCTAAACTTTCTCGTATACTCCTAACACATGTAGAGAAAAAATAAGCTGAAAGGCAGTGAAACGAACAGGAACCCCTAAGGCAATGGGGAAAAAATAAGCGAAACGTCCGTCCAACGAGGAAGTGGAATGAGAAGCCGGCGTGATTACCAATAGGGCCGGGTGTAAGATAAAGAAAACGAAATTTGCAATTTGAACGCCCTTTTTTCAACCGATTGACACAAACCTACCATTAAGGTAAGAAGGCCACATACCAAATTTCATTCATCAAAGTAATTTTTTAAAGAAGTTATTGCGTTCAAAAGTATGCGATTATGCAGACAGACAGACAGTCAACCTTTTGACGGATTGGGTCCAAAATTGGATACAAACCTACATTCCTGACCATAAAACTGTGTACCAAATTTCATCCACCTAGCTATTTAAGTTTGTGAGTTATCGCGTTCACGTGAACACGACATACAGACAGACTTCCCGTAGACGGATTTTGTCCAAAATTTGATAGAAACCTACAAATTATATGTCAAGATCACATACCAAATTTTATCCTGTAGCTCTAATAGTTTTCGAGTTATCGTGTTCACAGACACACAGACAGACATAATTCCAAAATTGTGTTTTTCGGACTCTGCGTCATTATAATCTTAAAATGACATTCTCCGAATGTTATGATTATGTGAAAGAAGAAAGTGATATAATTAAGAAAATAAAATCAGCTTTAAAATATAACCGGGCTAAAAAGGTTTATCCTCGCATCCTTTTTACCTCGTTCATTTCATTGGATTGCTTAAGCTTCATTGATTTTTATCCCCATTAGTATAATTAGTAGATTATTAGTAACATAAACCGTTACCATCCAATTTTTTTCATGTTTTATTTATTCAGCACTTAAACGTCCCGTATCAATGCTTGGCAATTATGGCAACCATATGTATGTCTGACGCACCCTCAAATTCGTCTCGGGACTTTTGAATCACCCTGTAGATGAGTTCAGTTCAGAAATCTTCACCCCTTTTGGGACACCCTGTAATTATAAGAATCAAGCATGAATTTTGGACCCACCTTCAACCCCTCCCCCCTTTCACCCACTAGACCTAAAATCTTATTCTTCATGAAAATAGTCTTTTAAAAAATTAAATACATTTTATCCTTTTTTTAAATATGAATTGTTAACTAGTATAAGTATATATACCAGCGGGAGTGGTCTCCCCTAAACTTTCTCGTATACTTCCCCAAAAAGGTGATGTTCCCTTCCCCCGCGTGGATAAAAAAATTCGAACCTACTTTAACCCAAAATCTAATGACTATCAGAAGGTTTTTTCATTGTAGATTATAGTGATTTAAAATATTTAGATGAAGAATCAAAATGAAAGAGATGCGTATGTATTGAAACGCATCTATCACACACTGCTAGTTCCACTCTTGCCAGCTCAAGAACAAAGTGACGTAATTCGCTCAATAACTTCCGCGTGCACAGAGATTGCTACCAGTACGCATGCGCATGGAGAATCGGATTAGAAAAAATAATTATGCAATTTGAACGCCTTTTTTTAACCGATTGACACAAAAATTGGACACAAATCTCCAATTAAGATAAGAAGGCCACATACCAAATTTCATTTATCTAAGTAATTTTGCTAAGAAGTTATTCGATTAAAAATATGCGATTATACAGACCGATAGACCATCAACCCTTCGACGGATTTGGTCCAAAATTTGATACGGACCTACATTCATGATGATGAAACTGAGTACTAAATTCTATCCATCTAGCTATTCAAGCTTTTGAGTTATAATGTTCACATGACCACGGACAGACAGACAGACTTCCCGTAGACGGATTTTGTCCAAAATTTGAAAGAAACCTACAAATTATATGTAAAGATCACATACCAAATTTCATCCCCGTAGCTCTGATAGTTTTAGAGTTATCGCGTTCACAGACAGACATAATTCCCAAATTGTGTTTTTCGGACTCAGGGAGGTCTAAAACGTGGAGATTCGTCAAAATCTCGAGTTCGAATTTTTTCACGATTGCAATACTTTCTCTTTGTATACTTCGTATGCGAGAAAGTAAAAATGGAACGGTCCGGACCACTTAAACCAAATTCCGGGCCAATCCGGGACTGAGAAGAATAAGGAATAATGTCTTGGCTAATCCGGAACATCTGGTCACTTAACACCACATTCATCTCCTTTTCAGGGCACCAAACGACAGATCCGTGACGTCTTCGAAACTCCAGATGTTGTTGGGCGTCTAGACATCTATCACTCTTCCGACATGTGTGCGAGTAACAATGTCAGATTTTCGAGCAAATGCTGGGTTACTGAAACGCAATCGACAGGAAGAATTGCTATTCTCCGGATTTGATTGATACTTGTGATGGAAATTACACGAGCAATTCCAGAAAAGACGGAACTGCCAGTTAGCAGCTTTCAATGGATGACTAATTGAGCAGATATTTCTTCTGGAGCGGTTCACGTGCTCAGTACGTGGGAAATCACTAAAGCTTTTGGCAAGTGGTTCTTAGAATTAAAGGGCAAATAATGAAAGTCAAGTTTTTAAAGTGAACTAAGTCGACGGGGTTCATTTCCGAGAACACGTATCTCAAAGTTGATTAGTTGCATTTAAAATAAAACTGGACTTCTAAATGCTATTTCTCCTTGGTGGATACCAATTTGTATTATGGACTTGAATGATGACAGAAAATTTCTTCTATACTTATAAAAGGCAATGTTTGTGTGCGTGTGTGTCTGCGATGTCCAGACGAATCTATCGCACTTACAGCCATGAAATTTGGCACACAAGTAGTCGTAATGGTGACTCAATGCACCTCGAAGCCGGAATTTTAAAATTTAATCTAGAAATTTTTTATACAATATTTTGTGTTGTTTTGGGTGATTTTTTGCAGTCATTTCTCAATAGCATGGCTGCGAATAATTGTACGAAAAAAAACAGTTACACCATCTGAAAGAACAAACAATTTCTGTTCTAATGAAGTTTGTTTCGTACGTCTAACGTAATCTACTGAATTTTGAGAAATTTTTGAAAAATAGTCACTTTTATGGTAATTTTAATAAAGATTTCTGCAAATTATCGCATCTGACGTTCTAACATCTCTATAATTTTCATTTTTTTCAACTTATAACTGGAACGTTTCTGACGGATTTAAAACAATAACGGTTAAAATATCTTTATTCGCTTTTTTTAAATTAATTTTTCCATGATCAGTTCAAACATTTTTTTTTTCTTTTTTTTTGCTAGCGAGATTTAACAGCCAGAGTTTCTCCGGACGAGTGACCTTCCTCGCGACGGGTGACGTCATATGCTTTCATTCCCAGAATTACTACAATCCGATGTGTATCTTTTGTTTTCAAAATTCCCGATTCCACGGGCAACGCCGTGCGCGTACTGCTAGTAAGTAATAAGTGCAGTAAAGTACCATTTAGACGTCATTCAAGGGTCTGACGAAAAACGATGTATGAGTGAAAAGAAGTATAATCGAAATTTTGCTACACGACTTTGATTATTACAAATTTAATGCTACTAAAGCAATTTCATTTTAAAGTATTAATTTTAAATTTTTTTAAAGATAGTATTAGTATAATTCGGGTTGCCATACGTTCCGCATATACGGGACCGTCACCTTACTTCGCTATTCAGTCCCGTATTACCATTTGTCCCCTTTTTGTCCCGTTTTCTCCTTAAAGTTCCCGAATGGGAAGAGATAGAACATTCTATTGCATATTTACACGTAAAAAACATCGATATTGGTAACACTGAGAATCTATTCATCCGGTTTGTATAAATGATTATTTAGAGAAAAATAATACCAACCGAAACTGCGAATCAACTATGAAATTGAGTGTGGGAGAGAAATAGTTGAAATTTTTTGCAGATATAAAGTATATTGATCGGAAGTCATCTATACCTATGAAAGGCAATGTTTGTGTGCTTGTGTGTGTGTGCGCGCGATGTCCAGACGAATCTATCGCACTTACAGCCATAAAATTTGGCACACGGGTAGTCATAAGGGTGACTGAATGCACCTCGAAGCCGGAATTTTAAAATTTAATCTAGAAATTTTTTTATTTAATGTTTTGTGTTGTTTTGGGTCATTTTCGCACGTTTACGGCTGTAGTATCTTTTCTAATGATAGTTGAAAAATAATCAATCCACCATCGGATAGAACAAACAATTTTCTTTCTAATGAAATTTGTTTTGAGCTTCAAACGTAATTTACTGAATTTTGAGAAATTTTTAAAAAATAGTCAGTTTTGTCGACAAAATTTTGTTTTCGTATTTAAATTTACTGCATCCCCGTTATAATAAAGTTATCTCTTTCATCCTTATGAGGTAATGAATATAATGATAATTAATGGAATATTCCCCCTGATTTAAAACAAGAAAGGTTAAAATATCTTTTATGGTTGAATATTAATTAATTTTTTTCTGAAGTGTTAAATAATTTTCACTCTATTTTTTCCCTTGATTCTTCGTAACCAAGGTCATTTTATCACAAAGTTGGTTGGTTGGTTGTTTGAGGGTTTTTGGCGCAAGGGCCAGTATTTGGCCATGCTGCGCCAAACAAGGTAATAATTTGTAAAAGGTAACGTGTAAAAAAGTAATATGTAAAAAGGTAGTAAGCGGATATAAAAACAATCAATAAAAGTCAAATGCAGAAGAAATTAAACTTTCACATGCTTATCTAGCGAGATAAGGTACAAATGAGTGAGGTGTAAAAGAGTTGGAACAAGTTGCTTAAATGTGTGGATAAAATCCAGTGATTTTTAAAAATTCAAAAAGGTAAATGTGAGGGCGCCGACCAATCATTGTGGTTAAAGTAGGTGAGCTCGTGTTAAAAAATCGGAAACGATGGGCTTGAAAATGTGTGCACTCAACGAGGATGTGTTTTACAGACATAGTACAGCTACAGTGTGGGCAAATAGGAGTTGGCTCACCCAGCAAAAGATGACGATGGGTAAATCTGGTATGCCCAATGCGAAGTCTGGTCAGAATTGTGCTCCTTTTACGGTTAACATCCTCTGACCAGTTCTCAATAATGGGCTTAATGCTGTGAAGTTTATTATTTATTTCTTGGTCCCAATGTATCTGCCACTTCATTTGTAAACAGGATTTAATATATTTCTTGAGATCGCAAACTGGCACGGGTTCATGTGAAAAGTGTGTGGCTGAACGAGCATTACTGTCTGCTTGCTCATTTCCTGCGATTCCTACATGGGATGGAACCCAACAGAAAACTAGAGAGAATCCTTGGGAAATCAACTTTTCGTAGAGATCTAACACTGAAAACACCAATGGATGACTTTTACAATGCAAGGAATTCAACGCCTGCAAGACGCTTAAAGAATCGGTGTATATTGCATATTTACCAATTGGACATTTTAAAATCTGTTTTAAAGCGTGGAAGACAGCTGTAATTTCTGCTGTGAATATTGAGCAGAAGGGGAGGAGAGTAAAAGCTGAAACCGATTTAGGAAAAACAACAGCAAATGAAACTCTAGAGGATAATTTTGACCCGTCTATATAAATAGGGACAAAGTCATGAAATCTAAGTCGATGATCTGCAAAAAGTTGCTGAAAAATTGTGTCAGACGTGTTAGATTTATCGAATGAACCAAATGGGTTCAAATATTTAAATTCGGAGTCTTTCCAAGGAGGTAGGAAACTCGGTTGCGGAGAAATTGGTACTTCATGTAAATTAAAATCTTTCATAAGATTATGCATTCTTGTGAAAAAGGTTGGCACAGAGGATGGTCTTGCTTGTTGTAAGCGATGTAAAAATGGGCGAAGTAGAAATCCATGACATGGGTGCCTAGTATTGGATGAGATGCGCAAATAATAGTGTACGGAGAGCATTTGACGTCTGATTTCCAGAGGAGGTTCATAGCAGTCAACATATAAACTTGAAGTTGATGATGTTCTAAATGCACCTGAACAAAGCCGTAGTGCAGAATGATGGATAGGATCAAGTTTTTTCAAAACGCTTTTTCGAGCAGAACCATAAATTGCACTACCGTAATCTAGTGTGGAGAGGATAGTGGCTCGATATATACGCTGTAATGAGAGTCTATCAGCTCCCCATGAGGTATTTGAAAGTACTTTTAAAATGTTTAATGCTCTTTCGCATCTTTTTCGTAAATATTTTACGTGCGACAGAAATGTGAGTTTACGATCAAAGAGAATGCCCAAAAATCGGACTTGATTTTCAATTTGAATTATTCTACCATCCATTTCAATTTCAGGATCTAAGTGAAGACCCCTTTTGCGACAAAAGTGAACCCCTGAAGACTTGGATGCAGAAAAGTTAAAACCATTAAAATCAGACCAGTGTTTGATTTTCTGAACAGCAGTTTGAAGTTGTTGCTCAATAAAAGAAATATGGTTCCCTGTACATGAAATGTACAGGTCGTCGACATATGAATGTCCTTTGACAAATGATGGTAGTTGATGTAAAGTATTGTTGATTGTGATAATAAATAGAGAGACACTAAGAACACTACCCTGCGGCACGCCTTCCTCTTGGATATAGGAATCCGAGAACTCGAACCCCACTCGTACCCGAAATTTCCGGAGTCTCAGAAAGTTTCGAATAAAAATTGGCAGGTTTCCTCTTAAACCAAAGGCATACAAATCGCTTAGAATCCCGTGTCTCCAAGTGCGATCGTATGCCTTCTCAATATCAAAGAAGATGGCAACTAGGTGTTTTTTCTGAAGAAAAGCAAGGCGGATATCAGTTTCCAGACTTAAGAGATTATCAAGTGTGCAGCGGCCTTTCCGAAAACCACTCTGATGTGGGTGAATGATATTATTTGTTTCCAAATAATGTACAAGTCTCCTATTAACCAGTCGCTCAAGTAATTTGCATAGACAACAGGTCAAAGCTATCGGGCGATAATTAAGAGGGTTAGTGGCATCCTTTCCCGGTTTTAAAATTGGGATAATTATTGCTTGGTGCCATAAAGTAGGAAAAGTTTGCTCTTGCCATATTCTATTGTAAAGACGCAAGATGTTTGTCTGCGATTCAATTGTTAAATGTTTAATTAAAGTATAACCAATGTTATCGGGTCCAGGTGCAGAGTTGTGAACTGTAGAAAGGCATGACTGAAATTCTAAAAGTGTGAAACTGTTATTGTAGGGCAGATCAGATTGCGTATTGAAGTTTAGTTTTGTTTTTTCTTCCTTTAATTTGTGAGCCAGGAAATGGTCAGGATAATTTCTACTACTAGAAATCTCAGCCAGAGACGAAGCTAAAGTATCTGCAATTTCTTTTGGAGAAGAAATTGTTTGATCATTATGTGTTAAAGTTGAGATAGAATGGGAAGGAACATTCCCACAGGCTTTTTCAACTTTTTGCCATAATTCTTTACTTGAGGTTGACGAAGTGATTGTTGAAATGTATTTTTGCCACGACAGTCTTTGACTCTGCCGCTGTATCCGTCTGGAATCTGCTTTTGATTTCTTAAATTTTATTAGGTTAGCTGTGGTTGGATATCTTCGGAAGGTATTCCAAGCTTTTTGCTGTGCTTTATAAGCTTGTTGGCAGAGATCATTCCACCATGGTTTATATTGTCGTCTCCGAGTACCCTTAGCCAATGGGATGGAAGCATCTGCTGCAGTTTTAATAATACTGATGATATTTTCTAGTGCCTCATCAACTGTGCGATTGTCTATTATGGCAGATGTGATATCAGCCAATGAGCTGAATTTCTGCCAGTCAGCAGCGGTATAGACGTATTTTGGAGAATAATAATGGTTAGCAGAATTGTGTCTATTGTCAGTGATTATCAGAGGGAAATGATCACTATTATGGAGAATGTCATCAACTGTTAGATTTAGAAACGGTAACAGAGCAGGAGTACACAACGCTAGATCTATTGAGTGAAATGTTTGTGTGGGTAAGTGGAAGTGAGTTTTTTCATTATTGTTCAAAAGACAGATATTGTGATCAGCCAGAAGCTGTTCAATTTGCCGACCACGAGAATTTGTTTCAGTTCCCCCCCAAAGAGGACTATGGCCGTTCAGATCTCCGAGAATAAGAAATGGAGAAGGAAGTTGGGAAATTAAATTATCCAATTCTGTTTGATGGACGGTCTGATGTGGTGGAAGATAGAGGCTGCAAATAGTTATTAGAGATTTTATGTGCATACGAACGGCAACTGCTTGTAAATTTGTGTTGAGATGTAAACAACTAGAGGGTATATCATTTGCAACAGCAAGTGCAACACCACCAGAAGCTCTGGTACTAGAACTGGTATTGTTAAAGATAGAGTAATCTCTAATTTTAACTGTATCATTGTCTCTGATGTACGTTTCTTGTAAGGCAATACATGCAGGTTTGTAACTATTTATGATATCTTTCAGTTCAGAAGACTTGTTGCGAAAACCATGACAGTTCCAGGAAACAAAGGCCATTAAAAAGGTTAAAACAAAAGTAAAAAAAAAAGCCTTAGAGCTTCTTGGTTGAAGATGATGGATCGTCACTATCACTTGTTGACATCTCTTCCTCCGAGTTTGTCATCTTAGAGGAGAGATCTCTGGTGGAATCCAATTCTCCATGCTTTTTCCTTGCCGATGGTTTTAAGAAATCCTCTTTCGTTAAAGGTTTAATTTTGTTTTTCTTCTTCGCTTCTAAAACATTGACTTTTGTAGTCAGTTTTGGTTTCTTCGAAAGTTTTATTACAGATTTAGAATATTTGTCCTGTGTTAATTGAGATGCAGACAGAGTCATAGCAGACGAATCTGATTTTTTTGCATTAGGGAAACTTTGTATCAGATTATTACTGACTTTGCTAGGTTTAAGTTTAGTTAAAGGCGGAACGATAACTTTTGTTATGTTTTCATCAGTTTGCGTGTTTTGAGACAGTAAAGACTTAACTGCTTGTGAGTATGAAGGTGTTTTTTCCTGCGATATTAATTTTTTGGCTTCAGCATACGTTATATTCTGTTTTATTTTAATTTCTTGGATTTTCTTTTCAGTCTTCCATTGAGGACAGTCTTTAGAATCGGATGAATGGTCTTGTTTGCAATGGAAACAGTGAGGATCTGCCTGACAACCATTTGCTGAATGACCGGCAATTCCGCAATTTGAGCATGTAAGCTGGCCTCTACATGCAACCTTCGAGTGCCCGAACCTCTGGCAATTAAAGCAGCGCAGAGGGTTAGGTATGTACGGTTTAATAGGAGAGCGAATATACCCTGCTGTGATGTTTGAAGGTAACTTAGATGAACTAAACGTTAATATAACGTGTTTAGTAGGAATGATATCGTTTCCCCTCCTGATATTTATTCGACGAGCGGCGATGACGCCTTGTGTCGAGAGACCTTCAATAATTTCTGATTCAGAAGCCATCATCAATTCCTTGTCAGACACCACTCCTCTACAAGAATTAAGAGCTTTGTGCACTGTAACAGATAACTGATAATCTAAGAATTTCTTAGCTAAAAGAAAAGATTTTGTTTGAATTGCTGATGCGGTTTCGATGAGCAGGTCGCCAGATCTCAATCTTTTAACACTTTAGGCTTCCGCCAATAGCATGTAAACCCTTCAATTGCAAAAGGTGATAATTTAGATAACTGATTGTCAGGAAGAGATAGAATCAAAAATCGAGCTGTTTGTGATACCTTGTCAATGTTAATGTTCAGATGCTGTTCGGTCGGTGATTTTACAAAAGAACCCATAAAAAAGGATAAGAATTCGGGCCCCGACGGCACCGCCCACCACGGAGCCCAACAAGGGAAGGCAGTTGCTGTCTCTGGGTATCCCCAGCCTCAGTACTTGCCTTGTATGCTAGCCAGGGCCTATACGCTAAGGGTCACTTCCAGGAACGTCTACCACCCTTAACGCAGAGTCCCAGAAGTTGACCACTGTCGCTTGATCCCCTTGAGCAAACCAGCCGAGTGGCTGGGATACCAGCCGATTGATACACCAGGGACCAAAATGTACCACCCGTCCAATGGGTTGCCACGCACGGCCAACACGTGGGGGTATGTTGCTGTCCATGAGAAGCAGGAAGCAAACAGAGTGGCAACAGCTTCTCATGGAGAGCTCCCTCGCCTACCCTCGAGGGAAGGAAGGAAAAGGCAAAAACTCAAGGAGAGGAAAAACCAGAAAGGAGACCAGACACTAGGGTACCTCGGGGTCGTGAAGCCCGTCACATCTAGAGAAGATGTGCCCCTGAGGGGCATTTTATCACAAAGATCGAAAGACAGTCAACAACTTTGTCGGATTTAGTCCAAACTTTGATACAGATCGAAAGACAGTCAACAACT
>BGPR01041617.1:0-13560 GCA_013235015.1 Araneus ventricosus | reverse complement strand
GATAAAAAAATTCGAACCTATTGTAACCCAGGATCCAATGACTATCAGAAAATATTTAGGTAAAAAATCAAATTCGAAGAGATGCGTTCCGATTAAATGAATACCGATTTCTACTCTTTCTTGGCTCAAGGACAATCCTTCCGCGCGCACATATTGCTACCAAGTACGCATGTGCATGGAGAATCGGATGAAAAAAAGCGCCAAGCAGGAGTCA
The DNA here is from genome assembly GCA_013235015.1 of Araneus ventricosus. Lineage (NCBI taxonomy): Eukaryota > Metazoa > Arthropoda > Arachnida > Araneae > Araneidae > Araneus > Araneus ventricosus. The sequence continues at coordinate 13,346 of BGPR01041617.1, read as the reverse complement.
ATAAATATCGTGCACAGAAGATTGCGTTCAATACGCATGCGCGTGGAGATAGCGGACTCGTTGGAGATGCGCTTATACAGACCGACAGACAGTCAACCTTTCGACGGATTTGGCCCAAAAATTTATACGGACCTACATTCATGACGATAAAACTCCATCTAGCTATTCAAGTTTTTGAATTATAGCGTTCGAATGACCGCGGACATACAGACAGACAGACTTCCCGCTGACGGATTTTGTCTAAAATTTGATACAAACCTACAAATTATGTTTAAAGACTACATACCAAATTTCATCCCTTTATCTCTAATAGTTTTCGAGTTATCGTGTTCACAGACACTCACACAGACATACAGACACACAGACAGACATAATTCCAAAATTGTGTTTTTCGGACTCAGGGAGGTCTAAAACGTGGAGATTCGTCAAAATCTCGAGTCTGAATTTTTTGACGATTACAATACTTTCTCTTTGTATACTTCGTATACGAGAAAGTAAAAAAGGAGCTTAGTAAAATAGAAAAAAAGCCCAACGTGAATGGGAGAGCCCATTCATGATGACCATGTAATCTACGAAAATGATAACGGGAAACATTTCCATGAAAAACAGCAGATTTCATTATTAATACTCGTTTTAAAAAATATCTTAAACCAGCAGTACGCGCTCGGCGTTGCCCGTGGAATCAGGACTTCAACAAATTGAAAGAAAAACGCCCACAATGACATGAAAAAGTTCTGAAAGCAAAACAAAAGATACACATTATTGATTTTCCCGCTTATTTTTCTTCGCGATAATGACATTTCAACCGTTGAAGAACAATACAGAGTACGTTAATCCCAAACAATATTTAAAAAATTTGAACGTGAAAATGATTATTATACAGCAAGCAAAATATAAAATCGAATCCGAAAATAATAATCGAAGTCGTTCAATTGAAGGTTATGACGTCAACTGAACCGTCAGCCAATCAAATTTCCAGCAACGTTCCGGAGAAGTGTCGTGGGAGGAAGCTCGCTAGAGGAAAAATATCTTTCAACTGACCAGGAAAAAATTAATTAAAAAAAACGGGAAAAGATATTTTAGCCGTTCTTGTTTTAAATCCGACAGAACCGTTCCAGTTGTAAGCTGAAAAAAATGGAAAATAATAGCGTTATTAGAGCATCGGACGCATCAAATTTAAAAAAAAAATTTCGTTTGCAAAACTGACTATTTTTTAAAAATTTCTCAAAATTCAGTAAATTAGGTTAGAAAAATTCAAAACTAACTTCATTAGAACGGAAATCGTGTACTCTTTCCCATGGTGTATCTATTTTTTTCGTACAATTATTCAAAACCATTCTATTGAGAAATTAGTGCGAAAAATCAACCAAAACAACACAAAACATTAAATAAAAAATTTTCTAGATTAAATTTTAAAATTCCGGCTTCGAGGTGCATTGAGTCACCTTTAAGACTACCTGTGTGCCAAATTTCAAGGCTGTAAGCGCGATAGATTCGTCTGGACATCGCACACACGCACGCACACAAACATTGCCTTTTATAAGTATAGATAGGTTGAACTGACTGCGTAACTGCCACGTTTAACTCTGGCAGACGATAGCTTTCGTTGGTCTGAAAACGCACGACTAAATAGCATCGAGAAAGCGCACCATGGCGATGAGTGCTCATGGTCTTAGGCTCGTTTATCGTTACACTGCCGATCCACCATAAGGTCTATGATGTTTTAATTTTTCTTTAAACTTAAATTTTAAGCAAATAAATTGTTTTACTGAATATTCTATGTTGTAAGATCCCCCAAGATCATTAGCGACCAGTAACTTTTTCCCATGCCATGGGTCACTGAGCAGAGCAGGTGTCTCGGCGGGAAGTCCGGCCTGTCAACAATGGACATCTCGTTCAAACGCCGACAAAGAGAGCCGGGAGTCCAGCCTGTCACCGACGGACTACTCGTTAGTGGAAGTGATTGATAGGGTCATTTAGCTCCAGCCTGAGAACCCGCTTGCGACAGGAAAAGGACTAAGAGGTAAGTAACTAATAATGGCTCGCTGAAATAGACTCCACCAACAAAATTGACGAGGATTCGTGGAGAGGCTTTTTGACCGCTCCCCTAGTGGGAGGGAGATGAGGGTTAAAAAGAAAGAGAGAGAATTTGGAAGAGGACAGAAAACGAGCAAGGGCTCGTTTTTCCTGAGTGATGACAACGAGAGACTGAGGACTGAAGTCTCGAGTCCGGTCGATGGAAGACCGACATTTTTCATTTAGGCCACTCGTAGAAGTGGGTCTGTTTTGGTTGTGTGCCAGAGTAGGCTGAAGGAAGCCAGAACTGTAATCATTTATTCTATTTATAGCTGAAATAGACTCCACTTACAAAATTGACGAGGATTCGTGGAGAGGCTTTTTGACCGCTCCCCCAGTGGGAGGGAGATGAGAGTTAAAAAGAAAGAAAGAGAATTTGGATTTATTCTATTAATTTTCATTATTTTCTTATATTTAATCAAGAACATTGCTCGATAAAACTCTTGCACGCACGTGCTAATTAATAAAGAGTATTTCTTGGCTCTGGACCTTCCTCCCCAAAGTCATTAGCTGTCAAACATGTTACAATGTCAGAAGTCTGTAAAAACTCCTATCCACTGACACCTTATTCATCACTGTAGAGTTTGTATTAGTTGAGAACCAGCGGGAGTGGTCTCCCCTAAACTTTCTCGAATACTTCGAATTTGATACGGGCCAACATTCTTGTGTACCAAATTTTATGTATTTGGCTATTTAAGGTTTTGAGTTATCGAGTTCGAATAAACAAGGACAGGCAGACTCTCCGTGGACGACTTTTGTCCAATATTTGAAAGAAAAGTATAAATTATGTGTAAAGATCACATACCAAATTTCCTCCCTCTATCTCTAATAGTTTTCGAGTTATCGAGTTCACAGACGGACATAATTCGAAAATTGTGTTTTCCGGACTCAGGGAGGTCTAAAACGTGGAGATTCGTCAAAATCTCGAGTTAGAGTTTTTTGACGATTACAATACTTTCTCTTTGTATACGAGAAAGTAAAAAGTTTAGTCCTCGCCATTTGATCACAGCTCAAACTTTTTTTGTCCAAAATTTGATAGAAACCTAAAAATTATGTGTAAAGATCACATACCAAATTTCATCCCCGTAGCTCCAATAGTTTTCGATTTATCGAGTTCACAAACGGACATAATTCGAAAATTGTGTTTTCCAGACTCAGGGAGGTCTAAAACGTGGAGATTCGTCAAACTCTCGAGTTCGAATTTTTTGACGATTACAATACTTTCTCTTTGTATACTTCGTATACGAGAAAGTAAAAAAGGAATGTTGACAGTACAGATAATATAAGATTCCTGAAATTGCATATGCGTTCAAAAAAAATACTGCTGTCAGATGTAACTTATTAGAGTAAACTCATAATTTTTACAAAATTATTCTTGAATCATGCAATACGAAAAATTAAATTTTAAGAAATTTATTTGAAATCTTATCTTCTGCAAAAAATATGGTTTAAAATAAAACATGCTGAATGCTTGAAATAAAAAATTAAGAAAATGAGAAGATGTACTTTTTTTTGCATTCCTGAAATTATTAAATGTTTTAATACTAGAAATATTCGATGATGGCGAAGTTATTCGAAAATATTAAGCAGTGTGTTTACGGATGTAAAACAGCAAGGTACGTGTACTCATCAATAATTCAGTGCTTCAGAATGAAGAAAAAAAAGTGCAGTTACTGGGAAAATATTCCTCGTTACGCTTCTTTTTCCATTTGCAAACTTATTTGGTTTCAGGAAAGAACGGTGAATAACAATCAGTATTGTAAAACGACATTAATTTAATATGACACAAAAGAATTTAGTTAGAACAATGAAATTTCCGTTTGAAGACCATTTATCTCATAACAGTTTATGTGACAGGAAGTCGTTTTGGCCAGAATAAATCTCATATAACAATTTCGAATTTCAATTCGTTAGAGTTAAATTAAAAATAGTGAATTTAAGCAGCTAAAATAAATGCATGCTGTTTTTCTGTTTAATCTTCTTTAATAAAGTCACTATTCAAAAAATAATTTTCGAGATAAGATGAAGTATTCTAAATATAAAATATAAATTTTCTAAAAATTCGGAATGGTGGCTCTAATCCTCCTTGATCTATTATACCTAGCCAAATCCATGAAGCAAAGTTACATGATATGGTGGTCAAAGCGAACTTGGAGCACCTAGGTAACATCTGAAGAAGATTGACATAGTTCCACTATATGGAGGTAGGTTTCCTTCCTGGAAGTCTTTCAAGGGAAAATGGCCCTCATTTGTGTTTCGCTTGAAAGAAAACCTCCAGTAGCTAGTCCGACCACAGCGAGTAATACTGTTACGAACACGGAAAGTCGCTTCCCAGCAATGTTAGTCTTATGGTTGGGAAGAGAGTTTTACAAGATTAAGCATGGATTGACGGGCAGCGGCTGTTCCGGGATCCCTGACCTTGGCGATCATTTTGGCGACTTGGCGACAAATAGAAGATTCCAGAAAATGCAACCCCTTTCTCGATATTACTATTAGGAAAGGGAATACGCCTGAATATATGAGAAAACTCCATGTGACGTCACGGCCTGTCGGAGAGAGTATATAAGGACCGCGCCTGGATCAGAGGGAGTAGCGTTGATCCATTGGGAACGACTTTAGAGTTTCGTCCGCAGTGCGAGCTAGGAAGCTGGTGAGCTGAGCGCTATTGAAAGTGCAGTTATTGTCGTTAGTAGTTATTTGCTGACTGTTTGTGTTGTTAGATAACAAAGTGCTGAACTGTTATTACCTGTGAATTGTTGTCTGTTTACATTGGTAATCTGTGCAAGAACTATCGTTTCCTGTACCTGTGCTACGTGTTTTCCTGCATATTTGTGAATAAACCTTCATTCTCCATTATCCTGCGTGTTGGACTGTTTACGCCATACACCCACATAAAGACTTTTGTAACAATACGTTTCTAAAGCGCACATTGGTATAAGGTATGCGCAATTGGGGGGGGGGCGGTAGAAGATGAGCAAAAGGATTGAATGCAAGGATCGAATGCGTTACTGAAAGAATACCTGATAGAGGTGTACCTATATTATTGTTTTTGCCCATGTATGGCTTTGATTGATTTTAAGTACTGAGTTTTGATTTCTTAATTACTAATATAATAGCCCAGATCTGTCTCTCGGTTACACTCTGACGTCACCAACAATAAAACTCGCGCCATAGCACTGTGAGACGTTAAACAGCATTATTTCATTGTTAGAGAACCTAAATTTCAGTAATTTTAAGTTTTAAAAAGCAATTGCCTTTCTAAATTTCACATTTAAAAGCTCTAAAATAGTGAAATAAAATTTTCTATCGATTGATATAAAATTTATATCGCTATGATCAATAGTTCCCGAGAAAATTTAAATAATATTAATTCTATATTTTAAATTAAATACCGTTTTTTAATAGAAAACAGTAAATTACGTTAGTGGTATGTCATGCGCGTGATACAGTTTGGACGCCACGATGCATCTCAATATTTATTGCAATCGTGATGATATAATTTGATAATATTTTTTGGAAACGTTTGACAAGCAGAGAAGTGCTTTGTTTTTATTAGACATCTGAAGTACAAGGAAAATTATTAAACAACTTAAAATACTTCACATGGAATGTTGTTTACCAAGAAGTTCTTTGAATAAAGAAATATGTAAAATAAAAAAAAATATTTCCTGTCATAAAACATACGTTTATTTGATTTGTTTTCAATCAATGTTAAACATTTCTCTCGCATATATATCTATTTAAACTCGTGAAATTTGAAGGGAACTCTCTCGAAGGAAGAGGCAGTTTGCACCCGTCATACCATGACGGGTGACATTCTAGTTCTAAAATAAAAAGCATCAGAAACATTTTGCAAGTTCCTTTTTTCCCTCTCTCTCTGTCTCTTTTCTTCGTCTTTCAATATTGCTTAAAGGAGAGAATGCGAACAGAAGTACTTTTATATTCATTAATAAATAACATTGCAGGAACCCTTGGTACGCGAGTTTTTAATACATATTAGAAGTTTTGAAAATGTTAGTGTACTGTGGTCACCCCGGTTAGCAAGGTAGAATTAGTACAATTATAACTATTTTCCTCTCATTTCTGTTTGTGCAAATGCAAAGAACATTCATGGAATTTGAAAAATGAAAGCTTAAGGTATCCGACTGGTTTAAAATCGTCGTTTTCGATGAAATTATCAAAAAATAATTATTATTTAATTTTCTAGTCTGTTTAATCATCTTTCTAAAACTGTCTCACTTTTTACTCTACGTGAATTACAAATGGAGTTACAGCTGTTTTATTACCGAACTGTAAGCCTTATTTTATGTTGCATGAAAACTTTAAATGCGTTTTCTGAGAAATGATATTTTTGAGGAAAACTGTCGACCGTAACAATGATTTCTCAAAACGCTATTCAAGTATTGATATGAAATTTTCTGAGATTGTTTTCTGTAATATGCTTGATGTTTTCCTCTAAAAACTAAGGTCAATTTTAAAATCAAGTAATATTTTTAAGTGTTTAAATATAAACGAAAAGCATTTTTTATGAAAAATTACCAGTTTAGTAACTATGTTCAACTATATCTCAAAACTATTTTGAAATACAAGAAAGATTTTAGAGCATAACACAGATAACTGTGATAAAAATGTACTCCTACAAGGATTTATGTATATTTTGAATATGATTTTGTCTACGGCTGTTAACGTAAAGCAAATATTTTAGTCATTTTTCTTCAAATTTCTCAGTTTTTTTTCAAAAAAAATATTATTTTGAAAGCTTAATTTTACAATATTTTCATAATTTTAAAACATATGCAGTTGTAAAATAACATTAAAATATATATATAAGTTATTTTTCAAAAAAATGTCTCCGAACACAGTCGGATACCTTAAGCTACAATTTTAACGTAGGAGACTCCCATTGGGGTCTCAGGAAGGAATTTGATTCACACGCCAAAACGCTACAAAAAAGGTTGTATGAGAGATCCTCTATATCTCGGTAACTGCATATGTTAAAAACAAAACTAATGTCTTATTTTAGAGATAAAGGGTAACAACAGAAGTTACAAAAAAAATTATAAAGCCATAATGTTATTTTATTGTTTCTATAACAACGTTTTATTTCAAATCATCGACCGATCCTACACAGAATTGTAACATGTATACGCACGATTGAAGAATTCAAAACAAAAGAATTGCCATTGTAATATAGTTTATTAAGAAATAAAACAATTTTCAATGTAACCTTAGTTTCATTTTATTTCGCCAATTTTCCATACATTAGTATTTCAGAGAAACAAAAGAGTATTGAGAGTAACTTCGAGAAACAAAAGAGAATCACGAGTCACTTCTAGAAACAAAAGTATCGCGAGTAACTTCAAGAAACAAAAGAGTATCACGAGCAACAAAGAGAAACCGAGGAACTTCGAGAAACAAAAGAGTCACGCGAGTAAAGTAGTCTTACGCCTTTAACATCAGCGGCTGTTTGAAAAAGACAGCCTCCCGTCATTTTTTAGTAAAATGATGTAACTAATAACTTTAGGTGACACAATAGAAAAATTATAAAATCTATACCAAAGCTATCCCGATTTACGGTATACTTCTTCTAATATCACTCATTAAATATGCATATAATTAGCTGAATATTTCACAACATGACTTTGAACTTCGAAATGTTTCTCATCAATAAACTTATCCGAATTCTATATAATTTTTGCATTCTATTTTAATTTTTTTACCTGAACAGTCCGGCCAATTTTCAACTTCTCATAGATGAGCATGACACCTAAATTGAAAGCTTTTTTTTTCTTTCTCTCTTTCTTATTCCTTCAGACGAAATTTATTTTCTGAACTTCGAAAGCAAAATATTTGCAAAGCCCTTATTGTTTTCCTCATTTTGAAACACTTTTTAAAATTAGTGAAGTCCAAATCCATTTTTCCCTCAAACTCTACAAATCATTTTCGGAGATCATCGGAAAAAAAATTAATGTTATAAGTAAACTGATTTCGATGAATAATTGTAGGTTAATACTAAAGTAAAATATATCGATTAAAAAAAAGAATTGAATTTAAATGGCATTTGCCTCTCCGAACTTCTATACCACACCAGTGGCAGAGCGTTTCACCCACAACTAATGGACCTTATGCACCGTTTGGGTTCGAGAGTACAGTGATACCTCGAGATACGAGTTTAATTCGTTCCGTAACCTTGCTCGTATGTCAATTTGCTCGTATCTCAAAGCAATTTTCCCCATTGAAATTAATTGAAATTATGTTAATCCGTTCCAGCCCCGAAAATGCTACCCCTAATTGTTTTTGTTACGTGTTTTTGAATAAGAAAAATGTATTTATAAATGACAAATATTGTATAAAAACATAATAAAAGAGAATGTAAAGCAAAAAAAATAACTGGTTTTATAAAGTGTACATACATATGTATTTGTATTTTGGTCACATAAATGTAAGCCCTGTTTCGTCACAGTTGAAGACTTGCTGGGGGATGTATCCATTGGCTTCTATCAGTTCGGAAAAAGTTTTGAGATAATCCTCAGCTGCCTTCACATCCGAACTTGCTGCCTCACCATACCTGACAACGGAGTGAATGCCGATCCTTTTTCTAAAATTGTCAAACCAGCCTCGACTGGCTTTAAACGAGTCTTCCGATGCCTCGTCCGTGGAAGTGCGCGGGGTCTGATTCAACAAATCACCGTAAATCACTCGTGCCTTCTCGCATATGATGCCCTGTGTTAAGGTATCGCCTTTAAGCTGCTTCTCCGTCACCCAAACCATCAGCAGTTTCTCCATCTTTTCATGGAGAGAGCTCCGGAGCTTAGAAATTATTGTAACGCCCTTAGCTGGCGTTATACCCTTTATCGACTCCTTCTGTTTAAGCACAGTGCATATCGTTGAAGTACTACGCCCGTACTGCCTCGCCAAGTCAGCTACTCGCACACCTTGCTCATTTTTTTCTATGATTTCACGCTTTAATTCAATAGACATCATCTTCTTCTGAGCACTGACCTTTCCACTCACCTTCTTCGGTAAGTAAACTGGGTGGGCCGTGTGCAGCGTCGCAGCTGGCCGTTCCTCGTATCTCAAATGTCGCTCGTATTTCAAAACATAACTTCGCTGCTCGACAGCGCTCGTATCTCAAATAACTCGTATGTCAGGGCACTCGTATCTCGAGGTACCACTGTATAGAAAAACAGCTGTGGAGGAATAAACAAAACGATCGGCCTATAAGTGACTCAGAAATAAAAGCAGTTCTGAGTCAGCTGTTTAAGACTGACCAATGGCTGCCTCCGGCAGATCACGTGTCGCAGGATGTGACGTCACATGCATAAGGTCCATTTGAGATGCAACAATACACGGCGGATCTTTGATGGAATCAGGACTCGAACCTGCAACTTTGAGACCAGGCCAACACGATCCCATTATAAATATGCATACATTTCATTTGATGCGTTTCCAATCTCAGTGAACGCGCAACTCAAGAAAATATTTTCGGAGGAGGCAACTATTACAGAAGATATTCAGAAAAGCGTTGAACGGGAATTACGGCCCTGGTGCTAAAAATCCCTGTTTTGTCGTTTAGAGACGTTCTCATCATTATCAAGAGTTGAATGATTTTTGGATCAAAATATTTTTCAGTTTTTATTACAGTGATCTCTGACTTATGAGCGGGCGCAGGGGACAGCGAAAAAAAACGCGCATAAGTGAAAAACCACAAAAGGGAGCTTAAAAGTGAAACATCAATACAGTGTACTTATGTTGTTAATTAATGCTATGTATATACGACTGAAAAATGTCAATAAATTTCATTAGTTTCAAAATGGAAATACGTGTATAACTTCCGTTAATTATTTTTTAAGAACACAAAGAAAATGAAAATGCTCCCGATTTTTTTAAATCTCTCTCAATGTCGATTCTGGGACGTTAAAATGCTCAGCTAAAGCTTTTTTTGAGGTACAAGGATTTTCTTCGAATTTTTTAATAACATCCATTTTAAACGAAGGCGACAATTTCGTTCTTTTCGCCATTTTAAAGCGTAACCATCTTATCAAAACTCCAAAGATGGTTCTTTTTGTTAGCGATCAATGCCACGTGGTACGTACTGTACTATCCTCTCTAATTGGCTGCTGTATAAATGCGACTTTTACTGACGTCAATCACAAGAACCCCCGTGTACACCCCTGTGTATAAGTTAGAGGAATGCGTTCCTGGAATCTCAACAATAGAGGAAGGGCAAGGGAATGCATTCCTAGAAGCAGAGCAAAAAGGGTTCTGTTAAAAAAACTGTTTGAACTAAGAAAATTTTTGCGACGCGCATAAGTGAGAGGTGCTTTTTTTAATGCGGCGCATAAATGAATAAGAGTTATCATTGTTTCCTATATCCCTGGCCGGGACCGCGAAAAAAACGCTCATAAAAGAGAGAGCGTACAAGTGAGAAGTCACTGTATTATTATTTATCGAATAATTGTAAGTAAAGTTTCAGAAGCAATTATGGCTATTAAATGTTAACTTATTAAAATTATAAGAATCTATTAGGTCTATTAATGAATTAAATTATATAATTGATTTCCCTATCAGTATAAAATTATCTCAAAGGATTTTTTAATTTCATATATTTGATGTAAAACTGAGAGAATATGTATCATCAGTTTAATGAATTCCACGATACACTATATTGTTTTCTGGTAATAAAAATCACATTTTATTTCGAAAAATATTTCGGAATTTATGAGTTCTCATTTATTTGTCTGATTTTTTTTTCACGGGCGATACGCCACATTTACATTGTTGCACAGACACAGCTTCCGAACCTGAAGGTCGCAACTTCGAAACTTGATTCCACCGAAGACCATACGCATACTTGGGTCTGGTAGAAGCTAATTCCGTCGGAATCCCTTTGGTGTGATGTGAGAATTTTGGAGAGAAGATGCCGCCTAAAATGTTGTCCTGGTCATTTGCTGACGGTTCAAAATTAATTAATTATTATTCACAGACAGCCTTCGTGTAGCCTGAAATCGAGACATTAATCTAATTAAACTCAATTCCACAGACAGACTGCAATTGTAAGATTCCGCCATTTGCAATTTAGATTTTTCAATAGAAAAGGAAATTTAATTTTTGCAAACGCCAAAATTCAAGATAGTTTGAAATGGAAATGTAAAAATTTACACTAAAAAGGAAAAACTGATTACTCATCCCCAAAATTTGGCATTAGTTATATTATTTGGGCGAACAACTGCTTCTACTCAAGATTTCTAAAAACAATTTAGTGAAAATCGAATAGGCGATTGTTCATAAAATTAAAGTGCGCTTAACGTTTACGCTTTTTGTAAATATATTGAACAATTACGTAAATTGGTATAATGTAAGTTTATTGGATAAAAATAATCACATAGGTATGATCTAGAAATTTGGAGAGTAAGTGACATTGGCTCACAATCTGCCAAATAGCAAATGAAATGAGATACTTCAATAGCTTTCTGTAGCTTCAAAACGGCGCGTTAATTTAACGAGTATATCATTTAACTTCTCATAAAAATGAAAGAGAAGAGACAAGTAGAGAAAAAAAAATCCAAATTTAGACTGATGACTATAGTGATATTAATAGAGAAAATAGGAAAATACGGGGAAAATTTTTAAAAAAGGAGCCAGAGAAATAATGACGCATCTTTATGGACGAGTTTTCTGGTTTGTTTACATACTTGTACTACGTATTTGCGGTGTAATGCTAAGTCAATAGATTTTCAAAGCGGAAGTCCAAGATACAAGCAGATATAGGGGTCAATTCTGGTACCCCCGGTTGGGTTGGGAGTTAGGTTGGGTTGGGAGTTAGCTTGGGTTGGGTTCGGTTCCGTTGTTAACGTGCGGAACCCAAACCAACTCCCAACCCAACCGGGGGTACCAGAATAGACCCCATAGTCAAGGTTTTTATTGTAAGTAAACAAAACAGCTAACTAGCCCATTAACTAAATACCTAAGTATATCTTCGGCGCATGGAAACGAAACAATAAAAATAAGGCTAGAATTTCAAACACCTTTCTTTGTGTTACATTGAATTCAGACTCAAACGTAAAAAAACAGTTATAAACCTAGAAGTCTATTCTGGTACCCCCGGTTGGGTTGGGTTCCGTTGTTAACGTGCGGAACCCAACCAGGGGTACCAGAATAGACCCCCAAAAGCAGAAAAACAGAAGCTGTCCAGTGTGCATTCCAACCAATAACTTACGGGTCTATTCTGGTACCCCTGGTTGGGTTGGGAGACGTCACTTTTCCCGTTGTTAACGTGCCGAAAAAGTGACGTCTCCTAACCCAACCGGGGGTACCAGAATAGACCCGTTAATCGTGAACTGTTTTGGCTGGCATATGAGCGAGCAAGGAAAGCGAGCGATCTTGGAAAGTTCCCCCATCGAAAGAATTTAAATTATCAGGAGCAATCCATTGAGTATTTTTAAAGCTTAGAGCATCTAATTCAGACTACTGATTATCGTAAAGTCTAATATTTACCGAATCTTTTTAAATAGCACTGAATTTGTTGGGTTTTGGGCGATAAAGCTCAGAGCTAGTTATAAAGTAAAGTTCTGAATCAACTCAAATAAAATGGCAATAGTTCCGAACCTCTTCACCGACCTCTAGCGGCCGGCAAAAGTAATTTCAATTTGAGTGAAGTTTGTTTATCGCGGTAGACGAGTGTGTTGTGTGTGTGTTTTGTTTCGCGGTAATAGTTTTTGGTTTTCGATTTATACTATCGGTCGTCTGCTCCAGTTGAAGAGTTGTTCTTGTGTATCAAGTCATAAGCGTTCTAGCTAGTTAATATTTATCAAATATATTTCAACTTTTAAAAATTCGTCTTCTGTATATTCACGCTGTGATGAAACATATGATTAACTTGAAATTATTTGGATTCTACATTTTCGTGTCACAATGAATTAACAGTGTATAAGGAAAAGAAAACATCGTTGCTGTATTTTTTAAATTTCTTATTTCAATACTGTTCGTTAAAGTTTTCCTTGAAAATGATTATATACTCAAAAAAAGATGTGGTTCTTAATAAAATAATATAAATGAGTTCTGAACAGAGTATACGCACTGATAAGAATACAAATGCTTCAAGGGATGTCGTGGAGATAAAAAATAATGGTGATTGTGCTAATGTGTGTGATGCCGCTCCGCTTCGAATTAGAAACTTGGACCATCACAGTGAACCAGAAACCGAAACTAATTCCACTCCTGCCGGATTAAAACCAGCTAAAAAGGATTTAACAAATCTTCCTCATATA
>BGPR01041616.1:0-13561 GCA_013235015.1 Araneus ventricosus | reverse complement strand
TAGATTGGCTAATTTTCCTTGAAATGGCAGATGACTGCTTCAATTATTCAAATTTTTTTTTTAAGAAGTTGTGTTCTTTGGACCTCAAACAAGCCCATTATCACAAATTTGAGTGCCCTCAGATAGAGTAATTTTGCATCCCATCACGAACCTCAACTTAGAACTTCTTGCATCATTTGTGTACCCATCATATTCAACAGTACACACCACTACAATTTGGTGCTTTCATGGTTGAATATTGTTATATACAATGTGTTTTAAATACATTAATCTATATATATAAGAATATAAATATTATATACAAAAATTATATATAAACAATGTTCTGAATGGGGAGAGTTGAGTTCTAACCACCCTCTATTTTGATGTAAAATTGTGATGCAGCACTCTGAAGTACTGTTTATCTAAGAATTTTAAATTAAGTAAATTTCATTGCATTCCAACTAGGGATGTAACAAATAGTGAATTGGCCGAATACCGAATATTCAGCCAAACTTCAGACCCAATACCGAATATTCGGCTGCCGAATACCTAACTTTTGAAAACATTTTACTTTTGATTTAAATAAAATACTGCTCAAATTTTAATTGAAAAAATTGACTTTTTTATTATTTGCATGTTTAAAACATATTAACACCTTGATGTATTTTGTGTAATGTTCCAAATATCTTAATAACAATAATAAAATCTGATAAACTTTATTCATTTTGAACTTGCTAAACAGAAGTAAAAAAAGTCATCTTTGCAGAGTGTGGCAATGACAAATACAAAAGAAAATTCAGTGGATAAATTAAAGTTATTAGAAGCAAATTCTATTTTTATAAAATTTCTAATAGCTATGAAAGAGTGTCCACTTAATTGGTGGTGGTGGGGGAAATTCCAAGATTGGCAAATTTAGCAAGAAAATATCTTTCAGCTCCTGTACAGTAAAACCTGTTTAAAACGGACACTTTCAGAAATGGAATCCTGTCTTAAACGGAAAAATATTTGGTCCCATCAGAAATCCTCATATACTATTTAGCCCTGTATGAAATGGATTCCTGTCTAAGCGGAAAATTTTTCTAGTCCCTTTAGATTCCGTTTAGTACAGGTTTTACTGTTTATACTGAACACTTATTTTCTGAAGTTCGTAATATATATTTATGAAACCAAACAGAACATACATCTTCCTGAAAATGCTGAACAATTATTGATCTTGCCTCGTAATTTCAGGTTTTACAATCATAAATGATACACAACATTATTCAATACACTTACAGTAAAACCTATACTAAACGGAATCTAAAGGGACTAGAAAAATTTTCCGCTTTAGACAGGAATCTGTTTCATACAGGACTAAATAGTATATGAGGATTTCTGATGGTCCAAATATTTTTTCCATTTAAGACAGGATTCCGTTTCTTAAAGTGTCCATTTTAAACAGATTTGACTGTATTTATAATGCAACTTAAAATTGGGTAAAGGTTGGGACATTTTTTAATAAATGCACCGAATAGTAATTCTGCAAAGTTATTTATTAAATACATTTAAAGGCCCACTTTAAAAAAATTATCACTCTGAATGTATTCGGCCAGCCGAATATTCATCAAAAGGGCTGAATACCGAATATTCGTTACATCCCTGATTCCAACCTATTCCTAGGGTATATTAACCAATGAAGCTACTTTGAACTAATCTTCTGAATTGTATCTTAGAGAGTGCAAATTCAGATGTTTCAATATAATCACCGAATTTTCAGATCTGAAAATATCTTGAGATTTTCGCATGTAGTAGTTTCAAAATCATACCCACAATATGAGAAGAAATGTATTTTGCACTTGCCCTTTGTATTGGGTGTTCAGCTTATTTGGCTGGAATATTGGCTTTTTAAGCTATAATCTTTCACTACATAGCTGTTAAAAATCCGTTCTCTATTACATGATGAAGCCGAATTATACGTGCATAATAAAAACTGAAAATTTCCAAAAAAAATGGTTTTAAAATATTAAAAAATGAAATATAAGTTAATGATTTAAAGTGAATGGATCCAGAAATTTAAATTCAAAAACAATACTTGAAAGGTATATTACTTAGTGCTAATGTTTATTATGAGATGAAAGTGAAAAGTGCTTTGGAGTTAGTGTCCAAATATAATTTTTTTTCCTTCTAAATCATAGCTTTAAAAAAAGTAAGAAACAATTGAAAGATTTGATTAATTATTGGAATTGGTTTGATTTTCTTAAAGAAATGAGGAGCATTATTATATCCTATTTTATAAAATAATTTTTAAAAATTTCTTCACCTTAAGAGAAAACTTGCATTCTTACCAAACTGGTATGATTAGAAACACATTTCTCTGAAATTTAAGGTGATGTAAAAATCAGTTCTGTGCAAAAATATTTTCCGAAGTTATTGTAAAAAAATCAAAATCCTGCTTCATTTTTCTTGAATAAATAAAAATATCTTTTGTAAGGCTTTCTGGTACACTTAGTTATACTCCAAAATATGTTTGTACCAAATTTGGTAGCTGTAGCTCCAATGGTGTGTGCTATAGAGATCTTTATGCTTGACCTGATTCAATATCTCAAAGTTTACTGTAATAATAAGTAATTAATTTGAATAAAATTCAAAATTTGATTGGAATTCTAATCTTGATTATTAAATGTACAATGAGAGATCTTTTTCAATTTTACGTAATCCTTTAATTGAAATGGGTGTGCATATATGCCTTGCAGAGTATTACCTGTCAAGGGCTCATATACAATAGAGTCCTGCTATTCCAGACCCCACTTGTCTGGACATCCAGTTAATCCAGATGGGATTTTTAAAAAATCTGCATCAGTTCTTGTTAATCCTACATCAGTTTGTAGGTTAAAAACTTAGGTTTATGTATACAGTAGTATTAAAACTAAACTTAAGCTGTAGGAAAAATTGTATGTATTTATGAATTAAAACTTATGTTTTTATAAAACCATCTAAAACTTGTATTATGTGAATTTTTTAAGGCAAATTTTCATTTAAACCAGACTTTCGGTGATCCGGAGTGAATTTTAATCCCATCTAATCCAGATTAGCAGAAATTCATTCTTGTGTAATTTGTTGCTCACCATATATCTGCGTGCACTTCTTTGGAATGAAATAAACTGACCTTGAACAGGGATTCTTGGACATGCCTTTGTCTTATAATAGAGAAGTGGGTTGTTAGTATAAATGTGATAATAAAAATGTGTTATTTTGGGCTCAGGTGGCATTGAGGAGCGAATTCTGTAAGATTTCATCAGCAGTTAAGGGGTTAAATGCTATTTCAACTCTAAAACCTAAATTGTGTTTCGATTCAGATGATGGTGGGTGATTAATCCTAATATTAGGAGTGCACCACAGTTTAATATCCTCTGTACTATTTTACTAGTCCTTCAGTTACTGCCATTTGCTCCTGCTATTCATCTTCTACACTAGTGATATAATAAATAATGATTTGGGAAAGTACCGAATATCCGTCCAAATACGCGCTTTTTAAAAACATTTTGCTTTTGAATGTAAATAAAATATATCACAAATTTTAAATGAAGAAATAATTAAAGATTAATAAAGTTGATTTTTTAAATTATTTGTCAATTTTAAAAAATGTTAACACAGTGGTGTATTTTTGTAAAATTTCATATACCTTAATTCCAGTAATAAGATATGAGAAAACCTCTAAATTTTGTGATTGCTTCACAGAAATAGAAGAGTCATCATTGCAGAACATGGCAGTGATAAACTCTGAAAAAAGTTCAGTGGATAAACTAAAGTTATTACAGTGCATATCAGAATTTTAAGCACTACAATAATTTTAAAATAAAACTTCAACTATCCACTTTATTTCACCATTATGTCAAAATGAAATATGTCAAATGCATTTTGTATATGCAAATGCATATACAAAAATGCAATTTTAAAGTCATATCAAACTTTATTAACTTTATTTTTAATCAGAAGTTTTGAGAATGGAACGAAAATTACTGTGTTAAAAGTTAAAGCACAAAACTGCTTTTTATGCAATTTAATGAAATCATACAAGCAGTTGCGCACATATGATATCTAGATATATAAGAAGAACCTGACTTTTGTTTGACATTGGTTCAAAATGGCTAGGTCTAAAGAATTTTCATATTAGAAAGCATAAATAATCTGGTGTATGGGAGCAAAACAAAAGTCCATTTCTCTGAAATTGTAGCTGCTTTAAAGAGGTCAAAATGGGGAATTTATCAAATATTAGCTTGTGGTAAAAACTTTAAACGGAAATCTCGTTCTGGAAGGCCACGAGTGACCAGCTCTCGCGATGACATGCACATCAGGATCTTGGCTTCAACTAGGAATTTTACTCTTTCTTAAATTAAAAATATCATTGGAGGACAAATATTGAAAAAAACTATTCATAGAAGAATTTTAGAATCAGGGTATATGAAAACCCCCAAGATGCCTCTATCACCTGGCTTGACACCACACCATAAAGAAGCTTGATTAATAGTAGGCCAAATAGCACATGTCATTTGGTGATTTGTGGCTTATTGTTATATTCAGCGATGAAAAAAATTGGAATTTGGATGGACCTGATGGGATTGCATGCTATTAGCATGAAATTCAAAAAGAACTAATAATCATGTTTAGATGACAACATGGTGTTGGATTCTGATGGTATGGGCAGTAGTTTGTTTCAATAGATTGACCTTCCAAACCTTACTCAGGGTTGAAAACTACCAAGAGACACTTGCCAGTCACTTGGTTCCCGTTGTTGAAATTTTTGGTGGAACAGATTTGAATTTTCAATATGACAACCCTTCAATACAAGCCTCCAAATCAACGTCACTGTGGCTTAGTCCCAACATGGGATTGGTTCTGAGTGGTCTATCCTATGTCCTGATTTGAACTTGATTGAAAAAGTGTGGAGTAATTTCTCATATTTAGTTTATCAAAATAGTAAGCAGTATTCTTCAGTTGAAGTACTGAAATTGGCCATTGAAGATGTTTGGTTTGAATTACATTCATAACTAATACAGAATTTAGTGTTATCAAGTAATTCAATAAAATAGAACAATAATCATTAACATTTATTTTTACTCGACTGTAAAAAATGTCTCGTGCTTAAACTTTTGACACACCTATTTTTGTGTTTTTGCTAAATTTGACAGTTGAAAATAAAGCATGATTGTATCAAGTATAATTTCAATTCTATATATATATATATATATATATATATGAACAATGATTTAAAATAGATTGTATATTTTAAAGTTTTATTTTAAAATTATTGTTGTGCTTAAACTTTTGACACATACTGTATTATAAGTACATTCCTATTTTGATGAAGAATTTCTAATATCATGAATGGAGTGTCCACTTAATTGGTGGGAAAAAATAGAAAAAAATTTAAAAATTTAGCATGAAAATGTATTTCAGCTCTTGCAAGCACAGTGTATAATGAACTTTTATTTTCTGAAGCTATTAATATATATGAAACCAAGTGGAACAGATTTCTTCCTGAAAATGCTAAAAATTGTTCTTGCGTCATAATTTTAGGCTTTACAATGATAAATTATGGGGTAATATTATTAAATACACTTGTGCACTATCCTACCTAAAATTGAGTAAATGTTCTGAGGTTTTTCTTTTTTTATAATAAATGTACTGAAATCCAATTCTGCAATGTTCTTTGTCAAATATATTTAAAAGCACTTTAAAAAAAATTATAATGAATATTCCAGACTGAATATTCAGCAACAGGGTCAGTTAACAAATATTGGCTACACCCTTATTCTGTACCTGGGCAAAATTGTCATCATCCCTAGGGGGACATATTTTTCAGTAAAAAAAATGCATGCATGTCTCTCTAAACTGGTTCATGCATCTCTGTGGATCAATTTCACAAATGTTCATCAGCTCTGGCCTTGTGCACCTCAGCCACATAGTGATTTGAATATCCAAAACATTGCATTAGCATTACCTGGGAAATTGAAGAATTTACTGTAAAGGTATGGACCTCAAACAAATCAAAATTAGTTATCGGGCATATCTGGAGTATTTTCTTTTAACCTGTTAACTGGGGAATAAACTTTTACTCAACTCATTTCACAATGGGGACTTTTTTCTTCACAGTGAGAAGAAAAAGTAATGTCATCATACCTCAAGTAATAAAAGAACATCGTTTTTGACGTATCGTTTATATTTATTTTGCAAAATATTTTATGATATAGTATAATATATTTATCAAATATTTTCCATGTACAAAGAATTAAGCTTCTAGCGGGCTCGTGTGTGTAGGAGATACTTCTGTCATTCATCGTATTACATATTTATATCATTTTTTATCACTTTTAATGCAATTTTTATTTATTTAATCTGTGTTTAGAATGGAGCTAATAAATACAGATTATATAGTAAAAGCTGAATGGATTTTTGTGAAAGAATATGATATAAATATGTAATGCAATGCACGATAGAAGCATCTCCCACGTATGTGCGTCTGCTAGAAGGCTCAATTAATCATAAGCTGCTAAACTCTTCAATTAATCATCACAGAAAGAGAGAGAGAATAGGATTTTACATGCCATGTTGATATACACTCATTTAATATTTGAGCTGAATTGCAACATATTGATATACTTCTAGTACTTGCATTTTTAAATGACTTCAGCTTTGAAATGGATTTCATATGTATTTATCTTTCAATCTTTACCCTTCTAGGTATACAAAGACTGTGGCAAAGGCCTTGAAGTTTCGCCTGCAACCTGTATTTATATGAAAGAATGGTTAGAGCTTTAAGCATATTGAAAATTATGTACAAATTAAATTGCTTTTGTGATATTCTTTGTGATATGCTTGTGAATCGTTACAATGTAAATAAAAAAAAGCATAGTTTAATTTCACTTTGAATCCTGTTTTTCTTAAAACTGCAATATATTTTTTCTATTAATAAATGAACAAAACTCATTAAAAAAATCATAATTTTCACTGAATTTTCCATTGTTCTGTTAATATTTCTGCATTCCAAAGGGAGGGGTTCCACTTTAATTTTTATTTTTGAAATAGCAGAATTAAATGCAGATTGACCAACATTTTCTACTTCTTTATTTAATGAGTTGTCTTTAAGCTATTGAAGATTTATTGTTAACCTTGTGTAAAATTATCTGTTTAGAAAGTTCTAGAAGTTTTTATGCTGTGAATAAATTGCTTTAGACTTTGCTTTAGTTCTTTGAACTTGATTATTATGGTCTTTATCTTTCAAACTGGAGTGTGCTAGTTTTGTTTCTTTTTTACTTTGTGTTTTGAAAATATAATTGTTTTATGAAACTGATTTCCTTTGTGACAGAGTTGTTTGTTAACACATTAACAACAAAGGCATTTATTTCTAGCAACATGCTAAAGTTTATAAAAGATTATTAAAGACATGACAGGATTGTATAGTCTCTTCTTCGTATACAGCAGGAGTGGAATCAGAATGAAATGAGTCACAATCGTCATTTTGTCACAATTTTAATGCATGTGCAATAACAGCCAATAGTAGCTTACAGAGAAGGAACATACTACTTTAGTAGAAGGGGGAAGGTAATGAGCGGTGAATTCCAACAAATATCAATGTCAGTATCAATTTATAAACCAATTTTGATCCAAGTGTCAACCACTGTTAAAACTTTTGCAGATGGAGCCTGAATTTATTTATAGCAACATGTATTGCTTCTACTGTGAGGAACTGTTTATCATCATCCATTGTGTTTTAATTCAAAATAAAATTTGTCGTCATTGTAGTCTATTTCAGAAATGTCATTGCATGTTTTAGATTTTTAATGCATAGAAATTAATATAAAATTTGTAATAATAGATGAACTATTATGTACTGATTCTTATACCAGTTAGATGGTGTCTTAGCTTCAGTAAGAGGCCCAATAGTAAAAACAGAAATGCAAATTAAGGCTCTCCTGATCAAGGCCTTCTTAACAAATTTGAGCGTCCTGGGCTGGAGAAGTTTTGCACCCCGTCAGAACCGAAACTAGGAATTTGAGTGCCTTCATTCTTTATTATAGCATTCTAAAGCGGGAATTATAGAACTAAATCTGATGTTCTACTATGATATTATATATCAGCAGGCAACTACCTAGTTTATTATTGATAATGTAGGTAACATCTATTACATGCATGGTTTAGGATTTTCTCATTGATTGTCTCTGTATGAAAATTTTTGAACTGATATACATGTTTATGCAACATTACGAAATCAATGGCGGTCTTGTTACAATCTTTGCCCCATGTCCACACAACTGTTGGGTAGTTGTGATGACTATAAGGCACAGGAGCATGGGTCGGTGTTCTGTCTAGTTACAAGTCCTAATCATATTTTTACTGTTAACATACCAAAAATTATAATTAAATAATTTCTTTGGTTCAAAGTAAAAATGAAATCAGAATTGTAAATTTTTAAGTGCCTTTGGATCATTGGTGCCCCTGGGCATAGCCTAATGGATAAGACATCCTTAGTCCTGATTATTTGTTTAGAAAGATAAAAAGTGAATTCCAAGAAGATCTCTTCTTTTCCATTCTCTTTCAATTGGCTGCATTCTTCTGAGTGTGTACTATACAATGGGCTTAAGTGTCTTATTGATGGCCACTGTGGCCTGGTGGTGTAACAACCAGAGGGTTCCAGGTTCAAAACCCAGTTTCATCAACGATCTTCTATGTATGTGAGCCTGGTATGCAGGGTTTGCCTAAATGATTCGCTGTGTATTGAGAGCCCAGTGGCAGAATACTTTTCAATAGTCTGCAACGGAGGTTGGGTCTCTTAAAAATAGTCTGCATAATAGTGCGCGACTATAAATATTTTGCTTTCTTTTTTTTGAAATATTTATATCAACCTACAACTATTAAAATACGACAAACATAAATTAAAAATCATATAACATCTTTATTATTTGTATAATATAATTGTATAAATTAATAAACAAAAGCATATGAAGATTAATCTTTTTCTTTGGGCAGATAATTAACGATAATGAAGTATCAAGTAGTTTAAGAAGTAATATTAAGCATACTATACAAATACCCATGCAGAAAATTATATTCGGGTACTTTTCCGTTTTAAACACAGCATTTGGTGTCTTTCTGTTTTGGTGAATTTTTCAAAACAATACATCACTTGCTCATATAAATGAAATATTCTTCAATATGTTAGATGTTATTTAAAAATTTATGCCTCCTGTTTATTGTAAAAAAAAATTAAGTATGTCAAAAATTGTCTTTCTTGTATGCTTTTAATTTAAAATGCAATAAATAATTGCTTTTTTTACGAAACAAAAACTTTGAAACTTATTAGCACATTTATCCTGATATGCATTTTAATGGTTTGTATGCAAACTGATAAATTGTTCTGCAATTATGCATATATAAGATATCATAGTATCATTGTTTATTATTTAAAACAAGGAAGAACAGGGCTATCTTCCTCTAAAATTTTTGATACAACTTTTGATTTTATGGAATTTTGCATTTGCACATATGTAGATACATTTTGAAAGTGTGTATAATAATGAATTCCATATTTCTTAACTAATGCTTAGAACGCTTAAAATTGGGGCAATCTTGGCTTGAACTCTGTTCCTCGTCTTTATCAATTTCAGAATTTGTTCTTTTTTCGCTCCCATTTGTAAAAAATGATTGATTTGCAGCCTTAGAGATCGATCGAAACTTCGGAGGTTTATTTTCAGGCTGGCGTAAATAATGCTGCTTTAAGTTTTTTCGTAATCATGTAGCATCGCAATCGAAACAACGAATTTTATCTATATACGCAGCCATCTCAAAGTAAAAACCACGTGTTATTTCCAGAAACCAAAGACTCCGTGCCAGAAACGTATCGGAATGAAACGCGTAGAAAACATTGGACGTGACCAATACCGATATGAGGCAGTTAGCGTACTTCAAGGTCAAATCGCAGTCGCTAGGGAAGCCCATTTAGCATAGGGAAAAAAAGAGGGGGGGGGGGCCCACGAAGATTGCTCGAGGGCGAGAGGATTGCATATTTTAGCAATGTGAGTTTAATAATAATTGCTAAGTTCTTTAGAAAGTGTGATTAATAACTTTGATATTTTTCCTGATGGGATTTATTTTATGAGCACATGATAAACTTTATTACAAAGTAGTCTGCAGACACTGTCCAAAATCTGCGACGTACGACGCAGCGTCGCGGTGTTTCTGCCACTGGAATTGAGAGGTATACAACCTACCAAGACGGGTGATACATGACAAGATACATACACTCCCCAAATTTAAAAGCCCACCTCGTGGCTCGCTAGAACCACATTGCTGGATAGGAGGCTTTGTTCCCCCCTTTGTTGTTTGAAAATATTAAGGGAGCTTAATATTTTAAACCGTTTGATTCTTTGTATTATAGTTTTTTAATTGATTGATGATTGATTCTATCAACTAATTTGTTATTGTATTAACCTTTAGATATCGAAAAATAAATATGCTGTTGTTCCAGTAAAGATCTTATTTTCACTTTAACGAGTGCCTAGTAGGTAATGTGCAGATTATCTAGGTAATTTACAGATTACCTAGGTAATTTGAGAAATGAAACAATTTTCGGCACTTTAACGGATCACCCTAGTTAATATGCACATTACCTAGAATCTGTAGAATAACTGATTTCTGCACTTTAGCGGTAACAAGACTACAAGTTCGCCCCGGGCAGCAAAAGTTGTAGCTACACCACTGAATATAAGTACATTCAGTGGCGTAGATACAAGTGTTTATAAAAATAAAGCTTATATGAAACCTAGTAAGTGAAAATGACATTTTTATGTTTTGATTTTTGAGCATTGAATTTTGTTTATTTTACATTGAATTTAGTTAGAAAGAGTAGAACGTGCATACTATTAAGAGTGTACTATGTATTAAATAAGGGGAAAGAGATGTAGTAAGATCATTCTGAAGATTTTAAATACCTCCGAAAAAAGTCAGGGAAATTTTTTAAAAACCTGGAAATGTCAGAGAAACTCAAACAGCAAAATGATGGTTACCCTGGTTAGTTAAAATACTTTCTATCAAACCAGAGGAAAGGAACACTTTTTATTATAATTTCTTTAATTACAAGCAGTTATGAAAAATACTTTGAAGACATTGCATGGGAAAACACACTGAAAAGTATTTATTATTCCTTACACATATATATCCAAAGTATACATATTATGTTACTGAGTTCAGAATATCTGCAAAATGATGACTCTGAATTGTGAGTCATTATTAGATATAACAACTAAATAGAGAAATCTGGTTTTAGATTATCATGTTGATGTTTCTTTAGTTTAGCTAAAAAATATTTTTAAAAAATCTATATATGTACATCAGTTTATCGAAACAACAATAGATATCAACATTTGAATAAGTTATTAATTAGAAGTATAAAGAAAAGCAAAATAAAGCTATCTTTATTTAAAGCAATTAATTAATATAAATGTTCGTCCTGAGTATAATAAAAATTGACAAAATATGGAATGCTCACAAAAAGTTGGAAGCGCTAATGGCGCATGTCATGAAACGGTTAGTTTTAAGAACACAGTATGGTCCCGTCGCCAACTTTACGACACTCTCGCCAATTGTTTGGTTTTAACAGTGTTAAATCTAAAACCAAATCTGGCGAGATATAGTTAGAAAAATTCGAGTTTGGCGCTAGTACCGTGTTCTGAAGTTTAACGCATGAAAATGGTTAGATTTAAGAACACGGTACAGTCCTTTCGCCAAGTCCGTGACATTTCCATCAACAGTTAAGATGAAACTAGTAGAACAGGACATAATAGAAGACATAAAAGCACTGTGTAAATACCAACAGTATAAAAAATACTTGGAAACGTTTAACCACACATTAGCTGCTTTCGATTCCTTTGAAGAACAAGCCAGCAATGTATTTATAAACTCGTATTTTCACCTTTGTAAATGTTTCATGACGTAACTCAGATAATTATTGCAGTATTTATACTTCATGTTATGGTTATTAGTTTCAGTCCTCGCAACTTCTATAAAGTCTCTACAAAGTTCTTTTCCACACTGTAATATTAGAACTATAACATCTTAGTCATTGCAAATAACTCTATATATTTGAATTGAAGTCAAAGTTTATAAATCTATTTTTAGTTACATTTATATAAATAAACAAGAACATATAATAATAGTATTTTATAAAGATTACCCCAATAAGTGGGTTTTTAGTGCACCTGTACACGTTTTCGATGTGCAGCTTTAATATCAACATCTTGAACAGTAAAAATAAAATAAAAACGAACAGTGAATATCGATAGTTGCCACATGCCACAGTCGTTTATTAATGATAGCACTCCTCTTCAAATGATCCCGACTATAGTTGCGTGGCATAACTTCATATGGTAATTTCCCGTTAACTCCACAGCAGTTGTTGCCCAGCATAGATATTTGCATGTAATGGCAATTCTCTGTTAATGTGACAGCCACCAAAATGTGCGCCAAGTATAACAACCGTACATCCCGAATCACAGGTTTGCGAAGCAAAGTCGTTGTACTTGGCGAAATTGACGCGCTTTGGTTAAGGCCATGTTAACTGTCGGGAAGGTGGCATATTTTGGCTGCTGTCAAGTTAACGGCGAAGAACCCTTTACTTTAGTGGCAACACAATAGTTTTATGATGCGCAAATTAAATATGTTATCCAGTGTCAAACTTCTAGTGAAACTCTTGGAATGGTTTGTTAGAATAAACATTGATAAGGTATTTACAGCAATGAGTCAGGAGGTGCTTATCACCGTTTTCCAATTCACCATTCATTTCCCGCGTGTAAATATCCATGCCGTATTGGCCATCTTCGGTGAACTTCAAGTAGAAGGTCACCAAGTCCCCTTCCACGGATTGGGTAGCGTTTTTGGACAACCGCTTCTCCTCGACGCCGTTCTTGTGCAAGGTTGCCATGAAGTCGGTGAGGGGTCTGGACATCCGGAATTGGATTTCCAACTCCCTCGGCGAGAAGATCAAGGCGTCCTCGTGGGTGATGGGCACTAGTCCAAAGAGCCTCGTTGCCTTCATGGGACCCCACTCCCCGCTGGCGCAGTCCGGCAACGGCACCATCACCGTCTGCAGATCTTCGCACACTATCTTGAACTTGCAGACGCTCTTGAACTTCATCGGTTCGCCAGTGAGGTACTCGCGGGGGGTGACCGCGTTCGCGAAGATGTCCAGGAGCAGCGACCCGCTGGACGGAGCGTGGACTCTGAAGGCGACGACGTTCCCAACCACGGACTGCATGACGAATCTCTTCAGGCTGACTGCTTCGTACGTGTCCACGTCTGTGTCGTAGAACTTGAGGTTGTAGTGGAATATGAGGCTGGAGGACATGCGGGACGGCATCGAGATACGGACGGTGGCTGCCCCGGTGCTGTCAGTGTTTAACACCGCTTTCGTCTCCTCGTCTGGGAAGTACAAGCCATATCTGAAACAGAGGGAATTATTTAGTTCCAGCATTTTTATCTCTCTTCTTATGTTCAATAAATTTTTTCCTGTCTAGAGCAGAGGTTCCCAACCTGTGGTATGCGAAGG
>BGPR01041615.1:0-13561 GCA_013235015.1 Araneus ventricosus | reverse complement strand
GGGCCTCAAAATATTTTTTACACTACAAGTGGTCCGCACAACCAAAAAGGTTGGGAACCGCTGCTCTAGACAGTTAAGATAGTTTTCACATATTTATATTAAAAGCACCTGTTGTAAAAAAAACCCTGCTGAATGGTTAACCCTCCAGCCGTTAGGCTTTCAGATTGCTATGTTTAACGAAATTGTCAAGCTGAAAGAGAGGGTTTTTCTCCAAGTTGTCAGGTTTTGGGCAAAAGGGTTTCAACCCTTTTCGTGGTCATTTGCGTGCCGTAGGGGGCTATTAGACCTGTTATCGGGTGGCAGTGGCAGATGACTTCTGACCTCGATTCATGGTGACAGGATCCTTTGTTAGAAGACCCTTCTTTGAGTATTCTCAGGAAAGTAGTTGGTTTCAAATGTAACATGTTAGAATGGGAATCGGTGAAAGATTTTTTTCTTAAATTTCTACAAGAACTTTATAAGAAAAAAAATTAATACTTTTTATAGGAATCTTATTGTTACAAATTAAATGTGTATGTTTCAATGTTTTCTCCTCATTACGTATTTAAGAAAAATATTTTTATCACGTCGAACTATGAAATTATTGATCGAATTTAATTCTTGAAACAAAAAGAAATATATATTGTTTATTCACCGCATTGCAAATGTATCGCAATACTTAAAATCGTGTGTTTAAAACAATAATCAAAATTATTAATACCATGTTATAATTTTGTTTCTTCAACATTTAGAAAAACAAATTTGTAAATAGGGAATCTCGCAGGACATTTCGGATTTCGAGATAAATATCTATGGTATTTATCTGCATGTGATTACGATTTTATATCATGCTGAACTTTCATAACTTAGTATTTGTAACCAGGGGGATCTAACAATTCGTTAAATAGGTCGATACTGTGGGAAAAATATCTTCGAAATTAAGAATAACTTAATTAAAATAATTATTGTAATACTTAATGTGCAAATGTTTGTAGTACTTAAAAATGTGTGTTTAAAGCAATAATCAAAATTAGTAACACTACGTTATAATTTTGTTTCTTCCACATTTAGAGAAACAATATTTTAAATAAGGAATCTCACACACGATTCGGATTTGGAGATAACGATTTACGGAGTTTATCTGCATGATTACGACTGTTTTTCTTAAATTAGTATTTGTGACCAAGCGTGGATCTAGGAATCTATTAGGAGGGGGGAGACTGTGGGAAAAAAATTTCCTTTTTTGAAATCTTAAAATGATAGACTCCTTTAGGTTAAATACTTCTTTTATTATTTTTATATGGGATAAATTGACTTGCTGCGTTGTCATTCAATTAATTTTAACTGTCCTTTTGTTCGTTTTCATAAACCCAAGGAAGAAACTTATTTGATTTTAAAATTCAGGAAGAAAGCCCAATTAAGAATCTTATATAATGCTCAATAACCTTAAAATTTCCAATTAAAAGAAGTTATTACGTTAAGGAAATATACGGTTTAAAATAATCAATGTTAATCTTTTCAGAATGAAACAGTTCAACAAGTTGATTACATAGATTTTGTCCATTACCTTTTTTAAATACACTAATAAATGAAAGCAAATTAAAAGTTTTTATTAAACGGTATAAACGTACTCATATGTTAAGTAAATCTTGTATAAATGTATAGTATTTATATTCAAAAATTTAGTTTCAAAAGCAATTTTAATTCGAATATCCTTAAATTAAAGTAATCTTTAAAAGAGAAAATTGTCAACTGTTTAATTTTTCATTTTATATTCCTTTTATTTGTGTTTTAAATTAAAAACATTTCTTTAGCTAGAGGCTAATAAAAATACGTATATGTGCATATTCAAGGTTTATAAACGTTCAATTTTATGCCCGTTAATTGACACTTATTTTGGATACACATTTACTCTCTAAATCTAAAAAATAACTCAGAACGATCTGCGAATTTTACGCAGGAGACTTCTGGCGCTGATTTTACGCTGCTAAACGCAATACTAGATCTATTCAAACAGACCCTCCCCTGACCACAGACACTCCCTCTCATTATGTCTCCTCTTGACACCTGGGGGGAAGAGAAAAACTTGTAGAAGGAAAATCTCGGGTCTGACACTTATATGGAACTTTTCATTCCCGAGACAGTCTAGGGTCTGCCGTTATTAAATTTCACGCAGATATCTCGGGCCTGACGCTAGGAGGGTTAAACTTTTAGTCTCGGCTGTTTTTTAGTCAGAAAATTATACAGAAACACTAATTCAAAGTTCACAATTTCTGCCCGAACTGAAATATTCTTTCGGTTTTTCGAGCTGAACTACCGCACTATTAAGGAGAGAATTCTGAAAGCCTTTGAAAGTATTTTCAACAATTGTTTCAGTTTCTACGTGGTTAAATCGTTCGTTAAATTGAAATTGTTTCCCCAGGCTATCTGCCAGGCAATTTGCTTTTCCACTGTCAGTTTGAGCAGTACTGGCCGTACCGATAAAGGTCGGAATGGTTTTAGTTTTTCTTCTGAATGATTGTAGAAAATTCCAGTTTTAACTGTCCTCAGTGTTGACATTTACAAGCGTATTCATATAGCTTTCATTTTCAATTTTTTCATTAAATTTATTGATTTCCTTGTTGAGTTTATTCATTTTAATCTTGAGGGCTGGATCTCTGTACTTTTGAAACACCTCCTGGCAAAGTTTCGTCATTGCTTATTTCCATAATCTCGGGGTCGATGTAAGTTTGATTATTGGTAGATTGGTTAGATGCTCCGATCTCAACTTCAATAGTAAGTTTTTCGTAACTGTCAACAAGATTTTCAAGATCTTCAGAAGAATTTATTTCAGCAGTGTTAAGTGTTTCAGCGTTTATCAAATGGTTTTTCGATTTACCGTTTGTTGGGGGAATAGAGAATCTAAAGTAAAAATTTAATAAAATAGGATTCTGTTCAGAACTGAGTTAGGGTTAACGAATGAATTTCGTAGGGAAATAATAATTCTATAACAGTTGCTAAATCGATGGTTCTAGAAGATTTTGGACAAATCTAGTGGGAGCATTTGGATCTAAGATTTTAAGTCTTGCATTTTGTGCAAAATTTGAGAACGTGATGCTTCTCGGGATATTAATTCTACAAACCCAATTCATATTGTGAGCATTAACATCGCAGCATATAATTTGATTTGAACTAATTTGAATTATATTTTCACAGCCGAATGTAAAAAGAGAGCTGTCTTAACAAGGGGGAATACAGATGGATGCAAAAGTAACAGGATCTCTATCCTTTTGGTCGAGAGCGACAATTGAGGGCTCGACGTAGTGGAGGGTTGGAGAATCAGTTCGTGATGCTTATTATTATTTTTTACCAAAGATAGCACTTCCTCCACTAAGTTAGAATAAGCTTTGATTCGACCTATAACTGGAGTAGGAGTAATAGTTTACTAAGAAGATTTTCTTTTGTTATCAAAGATGGGTTTCTAAATTATAATAATGTCGGGGAAATATTCGTTTACTGAATATTTACTAACATTCGTAGTTCCTTAATCTTATTTTTAATGCCATTTGAATTATAGAATATAATGCGTAAGATGTTAACTTCGAATGTTTAGCCAATATAGAATGTCCTTAGAGTATCAAAAGCTTGCATAAGGAGTTGGCAAATTCCAATGGGTCTGAAGTGAATTTCAGAATTTTAAGTGCCGTGAAAACGTTGGTGGTATTCTCTAAGTAGCTTTTTTAACTCTGCTAGTCATTGCATCATGTCATTAAAGGCACCTTACGATGGGCAATGAGACTGTGACTGCTGCTAGTTGTTTCTGCTGCATTGATCTGGTAGTGCCATCTCTTGGTAAGGCAGACGAATAGATGCCTGAACGTAGGAGACATTGTATTTCGGTATTGATTGTTCGAAGATTTGCTAGCATATAATTTCTCTAATTTTAAGTGCGGAAGTGATATTGGGGAACATCTCGCATCCCTTATATGAGGCGACATGGCAGAACTTTCTGCATTTAATTCATGTTACGTTAGATATGCGATTTCTAATTTCACATGCCTTAATTTAATGAGGGCCATTGCATTTATGCAAAGGGCTTTCATTTCGGAGGCACCTGCGCTATTATGGTACAAATTACATTTGAAGCACATATTGAAAATATCCCTTCATCTGAATGGTAGAACAGAGAATTGTAGACAGTTAATATGAGCTATATTTAAAATTTGCTGGGCTTCTTCAGATTTGTTCTGTTACATAAGGAAGAAGGGAAACGGTTTCCTAGCTCTAAACTGTGTCAGCTGAGATATTTTTAGTATTGAGAAACCCAGTTCTTCTTTAAGATATAATTTAATTTGAAGTGTCCGCTTAGTGAATTTCCTACGCGATTATAAAACGTCTCCGGATGAAAAGTAAAATCTCCTCCTTTTAATAAAGCTTCAGAAATTCATTGGCTTAAAATGTCATGACGGAATTCGCATCTGTTAATTCAGGTGAAACTTCGTCTGAAAACAGCTCATCCAATGCAGTTCATTCGGAGTAACATTTTGAGAGTGTTAATAAAATTTTTAGTGCGGTGTCACGTAAATAGACTATATTTTAAAGTGTCATGAATTGCTCTAATTTTTATTCAAAAATCATTAAATATTTAGAATTTAAAAAATAATGTTCATATCAAAGATGAATCTGAATCGCCTTTGATCGATTCTTTCGAAATTTCATTGAAAAAAGAAATAAAAGCTTTTTTGCTATTAACTAGCTAAACTTTATTTAATAAACGATCCTTCTTGGGTTGGCTCTATTAAGGCGGAGATTTCCGCAAACAAAATTAATACATTTTAAAATTTAATACACATGTAGGAAAAGGCAAGCCGAATCGAATTATTGAAAAATCTCGGTTTCCGTAGTATAAAAATTTCGAGATAGCTGTTAATTAGTTATTTTAATTAATTCGCTTAATAAGTTTGTGGATCCAAATAAACCTGTCTCCTCGAGACACTTCCATCGACACCGGTTTTGTGAAGACCAGATTATATCTCTGCGAGTTACAGAGACGTTTTCATCTATTTAGATGCCCACTGTAAATAAATGTGTTTATAAAAGATTTAAACCTATTTTAATACAAACATTTTTTATTTAAACATTTTATTATTACACATTCATAGCAATGTCCAATGTTTCATTTAAAGTTAGAATTTTTATATCTAAGCTGGTATACACAAATTAATACTATAGTTGAAGTGGTTATCGGAGTACCTGCCCCCGATACTGCTGCGTCGTAATGCAATATGCTTAATATGGTGCTGAATTGTCGGAGAATGTCATTAATGAATAATGCAAACAAGTCGCCTCTAATTTTGGAACCTTGAGCCGCCAAGCCTGCTTTAATTTTTTTTAAGGTAGAATGTTCATTTTTAACTCTAACTGCAAAATTTCTATTACTTAAGTAAGATAGAAAGGTTTTAACGATGTAGGCGGCTGTATTGTGATTAATGAGTTTGCAGATAAAGCCATCTTACCAGATATTTTCAAAGACCTTTGGAATATTCAGAAAAACATTTCCAGTTTTTTGCCTATTATTGAAATCTTCTGTGAATGTAACCAGTTGATGAGTGGTGGAAAGGTGTTTCCTAAGTCTGAACTGCTCCGGAACAACATTGTTCCCTTCAAAGTAATCATTCATCAGGCAGAGAAATTTTAATTCGGCAACTCTAACTATCAAATTCGTTAGAAACGTTCGGTTGTTCCTGGTTTAAGAAATGGGACAGGCGTGGCTGATTTGCATCGGGTCGGAAAGTGACCAGATGTCATAAATTTCCAAAAATCATTGTTAAGTTGAGATAAAATTTAGAGGAATGTTTTGAATAATTTTAATTATTGATTCCTTCAATTCCTGGGGATTTTTCTTGTTAAGCTTTCTGATGCAATTGATAATTTCTCTAATTAAAGGCGCATTAAAATCACTACAGTTGTTAGGGAGAGAATTCTGAAAGCTTTTCACAGTTTTTTCAATAACTGTCTCAGTTTCTACGTGGTGAATCTCGTTTAGATTGAAATTATTTCTCCGTATTATCTACCAGGCAGTTTGCTTTTTACTGTCAGTATGAGCAATAACGACCGGACCGTTAAAGATCAGAACATTTTTAATTTCTCTTTTGAATGGCCGTACGAAATTCCAGTTATAACCGTCCTCAGTGTTGACATTTGGAAGCGTACTGTCATAGTTTTCGTTTTCAATTTTATCATTAAGTTTAATATTTCCTTGTTAAGTTGATTCATTTTAGTCTTGGGTACTGGATCTCAGTTTTTTTTAAACATACTCCTGGCAAAGTTTCGCTCATTGTTTAGTTTCCTGTTCATGGGTCGTCTATAAATTAGGTGCTATAGGCGAAGGTGCTATACCTGGACAGGGTTGTACCTCGACCTATTTTCGATATATCAAAACGAGAATGTAGAGAGATTTTTC
Organism: Araneus ventricosus; assembly: GCA_013235015.1. NCBI lineage: Eukaryota > Metazoa > Arthropoda > Arachnida > Araneae > Araneidae > Araneus > Araneus ventricosus. Next base: position 7,140 of record BGPR01041615.1, on the reverse strand, counting down.
CCTTCCCAAAATGTTTAGTTTTGAGTGGCAACACTGTCACCTAACACGCGGTTATCACGGGTTATAAGGTTTGATGAAGAAACAATTTTTCATATGCCGGCGCTTCTTCTGGTGGTGTTGAATTTTCCTCCTGTTTTCAAGAAAAATATTTTTTTATTTTTCACCTGTTTCCCTTTCAGCTCCATAAATGACACACACATCGAAAGAATTTTTTATCAGTAAAAGCATAAATAGTTACGAGGGAGTAAATTAAATAATATGAGAGTACATCGTACTGTATCTTGGTCACATTTAAACATCGTAGAGCTGTGAACAGAGCATATTTATTTGTCGTAAATAACGACACAAGACATTATGCAAGATTGTTAAGGGCCTGCCATATGAAGAAGTCGTAGGGAAATTCCTAACACAGAAAGTAAATGTATTTGCATAGCCAGATTTTGAATATGTTTTCAATGTAAGTCGTAGATATTGTCATGGTTTTGCCTTCTCCGTTAAATTATCACCGAGGCTAATATAAATTATTTTAATATTATTATTATATATATTCTATATATTATATATTGCTAATATTTATTTTATAAATATATCATTTATTAGCATTAATATTAAAAAAATGTATAAAGAATTTGTTTTGTTGCTTTATTAACTCTTTTAATTATAAAGGAGAATGTGTGTGTTTGCTTTTCTCTGTGTGTCTTGGCCTTCTACAGGGCAGACCACTGAATCTAGAGCTTCGAAATTTGGTACAAATATACTTTGGAACGTGTGAAGATGCACCATGGTGAGATTGTTTCGAAAAATTAATTAGAATTTCATTTAAGCAGAAATTGAGCAAAGTTTTTGCGTTTGCTGGCGATAACTTTCAAAAATATTATAGCACAAAATAAATTCTTACAACTCCTCAAAATTTAAAAAATATAATTACGCTGATGTCAATGAAATTAACGTCCGATTTTTTTAAAATTTTAGCAATTTCTTAAAAAATATTTTTCCGCATAATTTCCAACAATACTTTTGATTGTTGCAATCAGCTCAAACCGTTTTCATTGTTCTTATAAATATTCCGTCGTGTTGATTCTTCTATTGTTGAAAGATAAGTAATAAAGATTCTGCTTATTTTCATATTCTTTGGTAATAGCGTAATGAATTTTTCTTCATTTTTTATGCATCGATTTTTATAAAGCTGTAAGTCTTCTTATATAATAAATAAATCGGGAGGTAAAAAAAAATTAAGGAAACCACGATTACTAAATTACTCATAACCGGATTCAACTGAATAATAAAAACAGTATTGTCGGCAAACAAGGTGGTCGCCGAAAGCTGCTAATAGTTACACTATGATTTTTCTTTCATGACTTTCTTTTTTAAAAAGACTAGTAGTTTTTGTCATAGTCCGAATAATTTTAAATTCATTAATATATAACTTGCTTTACCGTAAACAAAAGTTTCTAACTAGTTATCTACATATTTTAAAGAAAAACCAGCACCCATTTTCAGTTTTGATATAGTTCATCTATCATATCCACCGAACTATCGTAAAATGGGTTTGTAAAGTTTAGTTTTGTATCAAATGCAAGCATGAAAATGTCACATTTTGTTTCACTGGCCATCATTATGAGATTAGTGGGGAGAAAATCTAATAGGGACTAAAATGCTTAGTTCCTGATGTTTCTAAAGCACCCAAAATTTTCGGTTTTACACTTGATTTGACAATTTTTTTTTTCAAATGATTAAACAGTTGATGAGGTACAGAACTTTCCCTTACTTTACTTTCAGAATATAGCAAGAACTCGGCAAAAAAATGTTTGCCTATATAAAATTTCACTTACTGAATAGATCTTACAAGATATCATTCGGGCATTGACACTCAATTTATGAATCGTAGTTTCACAACACGATAAACAAAATTTATATGTATTCTCTTTAGTGTAAAAGCGTTGAAACTATTATTAAGAAATGCGATTCTCTATATTTAAATATTTTTTCGTTAGCAAGTAGATTTATCGATCCTTAATAATATACAAACGAAGCTATAACTTTATAGTTTGCGATCACCAAATACGCTACCGGTTTCCTTCGAGACGGGTCAGAAAAAAATTGTTTCTTCAGCGGTCTACCCTTAGCCAACATATCCATAATTACAAGAGTTAACAAAATATTATATCGTCCTAATGAATACTACATATTTACAGTAGTAGAATTCCACATTTTGTTTCCTCAAATTCTGAAAGAAATGTCGAATACTTTCGCATTAGTAAATACAATTTCGTTCTTATGAACAAATTATGATCACGTTATTAAAATACTTCCGGAAAAAAGTAATTAGGGAAAAATAAGAGCGATGAATAGTGTCAAATATATGGCTGCAGTATTACCTTGCTGTTCCCCTTTTTAACATTTACTACAGTTTACAATATCGTACGTTGGACCCTCAGATTTCTAGAGCGTTTTCACCAATTTAAGTGGCTTCTCACGATTTATATTTTCCTTCGTTTCCTTGAAGAGCGTAAAGTAATAGTAATACTATACGTATTCTTTCAAAATGGCAAATTAACATCAGTCAATACTAAGAAATATTTTGTGTACATTGGCAAAACTTGGAAATATTATCTTGGTTTTTTTCGATTAATGGAGGTATTTTTAAATAAATATTAAAAATTGACCTAAAACATAAAAATATACAATTAACGAAACTATGAAATTCTGATATTCAACACTAGAATAATTTACCTTAAATAAATTTCTATTTCTATCCCTTTTTCTAAAACGACATATGTTTCAATAATTAACGATTCAAATGTCATTTTAATGTCTGTTTTGAAATAAGACTCAAAACATTATTCAACTCTATCTAATACATTAAAAACCCAGTCTATCGACAGTAAAAATCCTAAGTTTAAATCCTAAACAGTTTTAAATCCTAAAGTTGAAAAGAAAATTTCAAAGTAAAATTCTAAATTTAACTTAAATTGAGCTTTAAAATATGCAAGGATTGAAATTTAGATGTGTAATTCATACAATTACAGCTGATAAATCAATCTGAGAAGGTTGACACGTTTATAGCCCTACGACGAAGTCACCAGAGTTGTGTGCATCCGGTTGTTTGCGATGAACATGTCTCAGGATAACTGTAGCAGTGCATTTTTGGTGGTCGTTCGGACGGCCTATCGCTTTAAGAATATTTGTATCTGTTTGGTAGAGAACGCAGAAAGTTGGAAAATAAGAGGGTTATTTTCATAAAGTTTTAAATCCTGAAGTTGAAAAGAAAAATGTAATGTAAAATTGCAAATTTAACTTAAATTGAGCTTATCTGTATCTGTTTGGTAGAAAACGCACAAAGTGATTTTATCTTCCATGGTACCAAATCATAATCACAAGGATTGAATTCTTTGAAAAGCAAATATAAACCAACAAAAAATATGTTCTTAACGCATTTGGTTGAAAGGTCTCAAGCCAAAATTCATCAATTTTTACGTTTTTCGACAATTTGATCGAGATTCGTTTTCGAAAACAATGGGAGATATGTGCCATCCCACTAAGAAATTCGTATTTTTCATGACCAACAATTTTCGCAATCTACACTCTCAACGTTTCATCAAAATCTCCAGTTTTCTGCTTCGTTTCTGGCGCTCCAACTACGACAAGAGCACACATCACTTCAGTTTTCGCAGACTACAAAAGAAACCACAGCACTCCTGTTAAGGAAACTTTATACTCTGCATTTATTTATCGAAGAAACTAGTGTAGATTTCTATTTCGTACATCTCAGTGAAAAAAATAAATAAAGAATCGATTTCCTTGATGTAGTGCATTGAAAAGGTAAAAAGGTTATGTTAATGAAATTTTAATTCCTATTAATAAAACTGTACATTTTACTTACGAATATTATTAAAACATTGAAATGTTTGAGATCTAAATGTGTGAATTATGTAATTACGGCTCATTCAATATTGCATCACCTTAAAACGTTTATAGTCATCAGCGTTGAATACGGTATGTTTCCAGCGACGTAATTTCTGCTTATTTTCAGGGGACCTACAATGGTATGAAAGCACATCTCTCGAATTTCTTAATATAACGTTGCATCCACAGAACACGTCGTAAGGATAAAATATATGAGGTATTTATTTAACAATGAAATGGTAAATATTTCTTTTTCAGATGTCGCATTGAAAGAAAAAAAAATTGAAAATTAATAAAAAACAAAATTACTCGATTTAGGATGTTGACAAAATAAAACTATTATTCTCATAAAAATTTAAAAGGTTGAAAGGAAACGGGGAAAAAGTATATAACACAATTACACATTTCAAATACACAATGAATATTAAAACATGCAAGGTTTGAATTTTAATATGTCATTCGTATAATTACAGCCGATGCAACATTCTGAAAAGTTTGACACGCTTTTTCGACACACACACCAGAGTTGTGTAGGCCAGCCATGTATAGAGGTCAACAAAAAGAAAGTGAAACCTCTGTAACTCTGTCATATATTATCGCATCTTCACAAAACTAATATCGATGTTTATGGATAATGGCGACAGATTTATTCAGGTAAAAAAACTGATTATCCGAGTTAATTAACATAGTTAATTAACGCGGTATGTTAATAAATGTCATAATGTTAATAAATGTTAATGAATGCGGAATGTTAATAAATGCCATAATGTTAATAAATGTTAATGTAAATGTTAATGAATGCGGAATGTTAATAAATGTTAATTTGCTGGAAGAAATTCAACGGATGTTATCTCATTGAAAAACTTGGATACGATTGATATTTATAGGGATCGAACAATATTTGGAGAGAACATTTTTTTTAAATTTTTTTTTGTTCACGAAATATACAAGAAAAACATTTTAATTGAAAAAATTTGACCTGCGGATTTTAATGGATCTTCACGTTCTATGCTTCCCTGATGACGAACTAACCAATTTTGTAAATACTCGGAGAGCAGTTAATTAACATAGTTAATTTGCTGCTATTTCGAAATTGTCTATACGGAAGCCAACATTGTTACATAATTCTATCGGCATGTCTTTTTCTGTGTGCGAACTAAATTGCATTCGAAAATTCGCAATAGTTCCTGATATAAAAATAATTTTGTTTACTAAAAACTCCGCCTAAATGGAGCCAACCCACTAAGGACCGTATATTAAGTGAATCTCAGCTTGTTAATACCCAAAAAGGGCTCTTATCTTTTGCTTCTTTCATTGAAATTTCGGAAAATTAAACAAACATGATTCAGATTGATATGCAATATGGGCATTCTTTTTCATGTTCTTAATATTTTAAGAATTTTTGAGCATTTCTTTAATTTTTTAAAGTATTTCATAATCCTGCCTACCGCCCTAAAGGCATTTGATCCCACCTTAAAGGCATTTCATTAACACCAAGACGTGTTTGGTATGAATGAAATGCGTAGATTCTGCTGCTTCTAAATTAAGTTTTGACTTATTGGTGAGAAACGATGATTGGAAGGGACATTTTAAGCCAATGAATTTATCTAAAAGGAGAGGATTATATTTTCAGGCAAAAACGATTATTAATAGGGTAGGATATTCATTAAACAGAATTTTTTTCGTTAATTATAAAGATGTAGCACGTTTGTTTATAAATAGTTATTTCTTTGACAGAAATGAAAAACAGTATTTCTTTACAACCGTGAATTAATTTTTTTACAGTCTAACTGTCAAACACTTATTTACACGCATTATCTAACTTCATCTGTTATTATGTGAAATGATTAGATATTTTATGAAACATCTTAATATTACTATGTATACATTACCATTTTAATGGTAACACATATATTGGTACTTTTTATATTTTTTCGAAAATATTTCTTTCAATTCTCTTTTAATTCATTCTCTGCTGTCTGTTGGCGATGGTAAAAATAGTGGAAGAATCGTAGCATAAAAATTTATTTTCAATTCGTTTTCAAAATTTATTTTCAATGCATCATTGATATATGGATCATTACAATTTCTGTTCTTCACTCTCCGTGATTTAATGATGAAATTCTTGGAAGAATCGTAGAATAAAAGCAGGCAGTTAGTTTTCAACATTTATTTTCATTGCTTCATTGAAATTTGGATCGATACTATTTACATTCATCACTCTCCGTGATTTCTTTAACATACGCAGCCGACCTCATCTGAAATATAAATTTTAAATGAGTAAACATTTAATGCCAAAATTTATAGCAATATTTACACTGAAACCACTTTTCGCGAGAATAATGTTTACAATAACTTCGATACATTGAACCTCACCTTTAGAATATCTTATTCTCAGCATCTCGAAGAAAAATCAATAAATCTTCATTTTAATCCTATTTATTTTTTACTTAATTCGTAAAGAAAATGACTGATCTGATGCAGATATAGACCTTGTAGCTTAAGCAAATTACAAGATGGACCAAATATAATCGGGACTGATTTGTGTGTAAAGAAGAGGAACTGCGCTAAGCCATTTGGAGCACTTCGCTCCAGAACGTTCCGAATTTCAGCCCATCCATCGAGGCGGACTATTCATGGAGACTCCATGCAAACCACACGACCGGTTATTTCGATCCCCTAGGGCCACTCTGCTTACAACTCCTCCCTCTTTCCTCCTCACTTCAATGTCGCAAAACGCCATATATATTCTGCAGGAATTCTGTGGTAGTCAAAGGTTGCGTGTTTGTCTGGTTGTGTCTAATCTTTCTACCTCCACACTTTATTTTGAGGCAGGAATGTCGCAAAACACTATATAGATTCTGCATGAGTTCTGTGGTTGTCAAAGGTTGGCTTAAATGATATATTGTGAAAACTTGTGCAGATGGGAGTGCCTACATAATAATCTTTCTCTTTAAATATGCCCGTCGCATTCTTATTCCCTCTAAAATTCACAGCACTTTCTGAGACCCTTAAGCCCTACGAAAATGTTAAAATTCAGCAGACAAAATGTATAATCTCCAATAGCATTTCTTGTGGGCAGATATTCGGAACACTTTACAATACTTTTTCGAATGATTTTATATCCAAACAGCGAAAAAGGAGGTCTTTCGCATAATAGACAAAACAAAAAAAATTGAAATAGCGGAAGGATTAGAGAGGTTCCTTGCTGGTCTAAAACTGCCTGCGCCCTCA
>BGPR01041614.1:0-13561 GCA_013235015.1 Araneus ventricosus | reverse complement strand
TAGATTGGCTAATTTTCCTTGAAATGGCAGATGACTGCTTCAATTATTCAAATTTTTTTTTTAAGAAGTTGTGTTCTTTGGACCTCAAACAAGCCCATTATCACAAATTTGAGTGCCCTCAGATAGAGTAATTTTGCATCCCATCACGAACCTCAACTTAGAACTTCTTGCATCATTTGTGTACCCATCATATTCAACAGTACACACCACTACAATTTGGTGCTTTCATGGTTGAATATTGTTATATACAATGTGTTTTAAATACATTAATCTATATATATAAGAATATAAATATTATATACAAAAATTATATATAAACAATGTTCTGAATGGGGAGAGTTGAGTTCTAACCACCCTCTATTTTGATGTAAAATTGTGATGCAGCACTCTGAAGTACTGTTTATCTAAGAATTTTAAATTAAGTAAATTTCATTGCATTCCAACTAGGGATGTAACAAATAGTGAATTGGCCGAATACCGAATATTCAGCCAAACTTCAGACCCAATACCGAATATTCGGCTGCCGAATACCTAACTTTTGAAAACATTTTACTTTTGATTTAAATAAAATACTGCTCAAATTTTAATTGAAAAAATTGACTTTTTTATTATTTGCATGTTTAAAACATATTAACACCTTGATGTATTTTGTGTAATGTTCCAAATATCTTAATAACAATAATAAAATCTGATAAACTTTATTCATTTTGAACTTGCTAAACAGAAGTAAAAAAAGTCATCTTTGCAGAGTGTGGCAATGACAAATACAAAAGAAAATTCAGTGGATAAATTAAAGTTATTAGAAGCAAATTCTATTTTTATAAAATTTCTAATAGCTATGAAAGAGTGTCCACTTAATTGGTGGTGGTGGGGGAAATTCCAAGATTGGCAAATTTAGCAAGAAAATATCTTTCAGCTCCTGTACAGTAAAACCTGTTTAAAACGGACACTTTCAGAAATGGAATCCTGTCTTAAACGGAAAAATATTTGGTCCCATCAGAAATCCTCATATACTATTTAGCCCTGTATGAAATGGATTCCTGTCTAAGCGGAAAATTTTTCTAGTCCCTTTAGATTCCGTTTAGTACAGGTTTTACTGTTTATACTGAACACTTATTTTCTGAAGTTCGTAATATATATTTATGAAACCAAACAGAACATACATCTTCCTGAAAATGCTGAACAATTATTGATCTTGCCTCGTAATTTCAGGTTTTACAATCATAAATGATACACAACATTATTCAATACACTTACAGTAAAACCTATACTAAACGGAATCTAAAGGGACTAGAAAAATTTTCCGCTTTAGACAGGAATCTGTTTCATACAGGACTAAATAGTATATGAGGATTTCTGATGGTCCAAATATTTTTTCCATTTAAGACAGGATTCCGTTTCTTAAAGTGTCCATTTTAAACAGATTTGACTGTATTTATAATGCAACTTAAAATTGGGTAAAGGTTGGGACATTTTTTAATAAATGCACCGAATAGTAATTCTGCAAAGTTATTTATTAAATACATTTAAAGGCCCACTTTAAAAAAATTATCACTCTGAATGTATTCGGCCAGCCGAATATTCATCAAAAGGGCTGAATACCGAATATTCGTTACATCCCTGATTCCAACCTATTCCTAGGGTATATTAACCAATGAAGCTACTTTGAACTAATCTTCTGAATTGTATCTTAGAGAGTGCAAATTCAGATGTTTCAATATAATCACCGAATTTTCAGATCTGAAAATATCTTGAGATTTTCGCATGTAGTAGTTTCAAAATCATACCCACAATATGAGAAGAAATGTATTTTGCACTTGCCCTTTGTATTGGGTGTTCAGCTTATTTGGCTGGAATATTGGCTTTTTAAGCTATAATCTTTCACTACATAGCTGTTAAAAATCCGTTCTCTATTACATGATGAAGCCGAATTATACGTGCATAATAAAAACTGAAAATTTCCAAAAAAAATGGTTTTAAAATATTAAAAAATGAAATATAAGTTAATGATTTAAAGTGAATGGATCCAGAAATTTAAATTCAAAAACAATACTTGAAAGGTATATTACTTAGTGCTAATGTTTATTATGAGATGAAAGTGAAAAGTGCTTTGGAGTTAGTGTCCAAATATAATTTTTTTTCCTTCTAAATCATAGCTTTAAAAAAAGTAAGAAACAATTGAAAGATTTGATTAATTATTGGAATTGGTTTGATTTTCTTAAAGAAATGAGGAGCATTATTATATCCTATTTTATAAAATAATTTTTAAAAATTTCTTCACCTTAAGAGAAAACTTGCATTCTTACCAAACTGGTATGATTAGAAACACATTTCTCTGAAATTTAAGGTGATGTAAAAATCAGTTCTGTGCAAAAATATTTTCCGAAGTTATTGTAAAAAAATCAAAATCCTGCTTCATTTTTCTTGAATAAATAAAAATATCTTTTGTAAGGCTTTCTGGTACACTTAGTTATACTCCAAAATATGTTTGTACCAAATTTGGTAGCTGTAGCTCCAATGGTGTGTGCTATAGAGATCTTTATGCTTGACCTGATTCAATATCTCAAAGTTTACTGTAATAATAAGTAATTAATTTGAATAAAATTCAAAATTTGATTGGAATTCTAATCTTGATTATTAAATGTACAATGAGAGATCTTTTTCAATTTTACGTAATCCTTTAATTGAAATGGGTGTGCATATATGCCTTGCAGAGTATTACCTGTCAAGGGCTCATATACAATAGAGTCCTGCTATTCCAGACCCCACTTGTCTGGACATCCAGTTAATCCAGATGGGATTTTTAAAAAATCTGCATCAGTTCTTGTTAATCCTACATCAGTTTGTAGGTTAAAAACTTAGGTTTATGTATACAGTAGTATTAAAACTAAACTTAAGCTGTAGGAAAAATTGTATGTATTTATGAATTAAAACTTATGTTTTTATAAAACCATCTAAAACTTGTATTATGTGAATTTTTTAAGGCAAATTTTCATTTAAACCAGACTTTCGGTGATCCGGAGTGAATTTTAATCCCATCTAATCCAGATTAGCAGAAATTCATTCTTGTGTAATTTGTTGCTCACCATATATCTGCGTGCACTTCTTTGGAATGAAATAAACTGACCTTGAACAGGGATTCTTGGACATGCCTTTGTCTTATAATAGAGAAGTGGGTTGTTAGTATAAATGTGATAATAAAAATGTGTTATTTTGGGCTCAGGTGGCATTGAGGAGCGAATTCTGTAAGATTTCATCAGCAGTTAAGGGGTTAAATGCTATTTCAACTCTAAAACCTAAATTGTGTTTCGATTCAGATGATGGTGGGTGATTAATCCTAATATTAGGAGTGCACCACAGTTTAATATCCTCTGTACTATTTTACTAGTCCTTCAGTTACTGCCATTTGCTCCTGCTATTCATCTTCTACACTAGTGATATAATAAATAATGATTTGGGAAAGTACCGAATATCCGTCCAAATACGCGCTTTTTAAAAACATTTTGCTTTTGAATGTAAATAAAATATATCACAAATTTTAAATGAAGAAATAATTAAAGATTAATAAAGTTGATTTTTTAAATTATTTGTCAATTTTAAAAAATGTTAACACAGTGGTGTATTTTTGTAAAATTTCATATACCTTAATTCCAGTAATAAGATATGAGAAAACCTCTAAATTTTGTGATTGCTTCACAGAAATAGAAGAGTCATCATTGCAGAACATGGCAGTGATAAACTCTGAAAAAAGTTCAGTGGATAAACTAAAGTTATTACAGTGCATATCAGAATTTTAAGCACTACAATAATTTTAAAATAAAACTTCAACTATCCACTTTATTTCACCATTATGTCAAAATGAAATATGTCAAATGCATTTTGTATATGCAAATGCATATACAAAAATGCAATTTTAAAGTCATATCAAACTTTATTAACTTTATTTTTAATCAGAAGTTTTGAGAATGGAACGAAAATTACTGTGTTAAAAGTTAAAGCACAAAACTGCTTTTTATGCAATTTAATGAAATCATACAAGCAGTTGCGCACATATGATATCTAGATATATAAGAAGAACCTGACTTTTGTTTGACATTGGTTCAAAATGGCTAGGTCTAAAGAATTTTCATATTAGAAAGCATAAATAATCTGGTGTATGGGAGCAAAACAAAAGTCCATTTCTCTGAAATTGTAGCTGCTTTAAAGAGGTCAAAATGGGGAATTTATCAAATATTAGCTTGTGGTAAAAACTTTAAACGGAAATCTCGTTCTGGAAGGCCACGAGTGACCAGCTCTCGCGATGACATGCACATCAGGATCTTGGCTTCAACTAGGAATTTTACTCTTTCTTAAATTAAAAATATCATTGGAGGACAAATATTGAAAAAAACTATTCATAGAAGAATTTTAGAATCAGGGTATATGAAAACCCCCAAGATGCCTCTATCACCTGGCTTGACACCACACCATAAAGAAGCTTGATTAATAGTAGGCCAAATAGCACATGTCATTTGGTGATTTGTGGCTTATTGTTATATTCAGCGATGAAAAAAATTGGAATTTGGATGGACCTGATGGGATTGCATGCTATTAGCATGAAATTCAAAAAGAACTAATAATCATGTTTAGATGACAACATGGTGTTGGATTCTGATGGTATGGGCAGTAGTTTGTTTCAATAGATTGACCTTCCAAACCTTACTCAGGGTTGAAAACTACCAAGAGACACTTGCCAGTCACTTGGTTCCCGTTGTTGAAATTTTTGGTGGAACAGATTTGAATTTTCAATATGACAACCCTTCAATACAAGCCTCCAAATCAACGTCACTGTGGCTTAGTCCCAACATGGGATTGGTTCTGAGTGGTCTATCCTATGTCCTGATTTGAACTTGATTGAAAAAGTGTGGAGTAATTTCTCATATTTAGTTTATCAAAATAGTAAGCAGTATTCTTCAGTTGAAGTACTGAAATTGGCCATTGAAGATGTTTGGTTTGAATTACATTCATAACTAATACAGAATTTAGTGTTATCAAGTAATTCAATAAAATAGAACAATAATCATTAACATTTATTTTTACTCGACTGTAAAAAATGTCTCGTGCTTAAACTTTTGACACACCTATTTTTGTGTTTTTGCTAAATTTGACAGTTGAAAATAAAGCATGATTGTATCAAGTATAATTTCAATTCTATATATATATATATATATATATATATGAACAATGATTTAAAATAGATTGTATATTTTAAAGTTTTATTTTAAAATTATTGTTGTGCTTAAACTTTTGACACATACTGTATTATAAGTACATTCCTATTTTGATGAAGAATTTCTAATATCATGAATGGAGTGTCCACTTAATTGGTGGGAAAAAATAGAAAAAAATTTAAAAATTTAGCATGAAAATGTATTTCAGCTCTTGCAAGCACAGTGTATAATGAACTTTTATTTTCTGAAGCTATTAATATATATGAAACCAAGTGGAACAGATTTCTTCCTGAAAATGCTAAAAATTGTTCTTGCGTCATAATTTTAGGCTTTACAATGATAAATTATGGGGTAATATTATTAAATACACTTGTGCACTATCCTACCTAAAATTGAGTAAATGTTCTGAGGTTTTTCTTTTTTTATAATAAATGTACTGAAATCCAATTCTGCAATGTTCTTTGTCAAATATATTTAAAAGCACTTTAAAAAAAATTATAATGAATATTCCAGACTGAATATTCAGCAACAGGGTCAGTTAACAAATATTGGCTACACCCTTATTCTGTACCTGGGCAAAATTGTCATCATCCCTAGGGGGACATATTTTTCAGTAAAAAAAATGCATGCATGTCTCTCTAAACTGGTTCATGCATCTCTGTGGATCAATTTCACAAATGTTCATCAGCTCTGGCCTTGTGCACCTCAGCCACATAGTGATTTGAATATCCAAAACATTGCATTAGCATTACCTGGGAAATTGAAGAATTTACTGTAAAGGTATGGACCTCAAACAAATCAAAATTAGTTATCGGGCATATCTGGAGTATTTTCTTTTAACCTGTTAACTGGGGAATAAACTTTTACTCAACTCATTTCACAATGGGGACTTTTTTCTTCACAGTGAGAAGAAAAAGTAATGTCATCATACCTCAAGTAATAAAAGAACATCGTTTTTGACGTATCGTTTATATTTATTTTGCAAAATATTTTATGATATAGTATAATATATTTATCAAATATTTTCCATGTACAAAGAATTAAGCTTCTAGCGGGCTCGTGTGTGTAGGAGATACTTCTGTCATTCATCGTATTACATATTTATATCATTTTTTATCACTTTTAATGCAATTTTTATTTATTTAATCTGTGTTTAGAATGGAGCTAATAAATACAGATTATATAGTAAAAGCTGAATGGATTTTTGTGAAAGAATATGATATAAATATGTAATGCAATGCACGATAGAAGCATCTCCCACGTATGTGCGTCTGCTAGAAGGCTCAATTAATCATAAGCTGCTAAACTCTTCAATTAATCATCACAGAAAGAGAGAGAGAATAGGATTTTACATGCCATGTTGATATACACTCATTTAATATTTGAGCTGAATTGCAACATATTGATATACTTCTAGTACTTGCATTTTTAAATGACTTCAGCTTTGAAATGGATTTCATATGTATTTATCTTTCAATCTTTACCCTTCTAGGTATACAAAGACTGTGGCAAAGGCCTTGAAGTTTCGCCTGCAACCTGTATTTATATGAAAGAATGGTTAGAGCTTTAAGCATATTGAAAATTATGTACAAATTAAATTGCTTTTGTGATATTCTTTGTGATATGCTTGTGAATCGTTACAATGTAAATAAAAAAAAGCATAGTTTAATTTCACTTTGAATCCTGTTTTTCTTAAAACTGCAATATATTTTTTCTATTAATAAATGAACAAAACTCATTAAAAAAATCATAATTTTCACTGAATTTTCCATTGTTCTGTTAATATTTCTGCATTCCAAAGGGAGGGGTTCCACTTTAATTTTTATTTTTGAAATAGCAGAATTAAATGCAGATTGACCAACATTTTCTACTTCTTTATTTAATGAGTTGTCTTTAAGCTATTGAAGATTTATTGTTAACCTTGTGTAAAATTATCTGTTTAGAAAGTTCTAGAAGTTTTTATGCTGTGAATAAATTGCTTTAGACTTTGCTTTAGTTCTTTGAACTTGATTATTATGGTCTTTATCTTTCAAACTGGAGTGTGCTAGTTTTGTTTCTTTTTTACTTTGTGTTTTGAAAATATAATTGTTTTATGAAACTGATTTCCTTTGTGACAGAGTTGTTTGTTAACACATTAACAACAAAGGCATTTATTTCTAGCAACATGCTAAAGTTTATAAAAGATTATTAAAGACATGACAGGATTGTATAGTCTCTTCTTCGTATACAGCAGGAGTGGAATCAGAATGAAATGAGTCACAATCGTCATTTTGTCACAATTTTAATGCATGTGCAATAACAGCCAATAGTAGCTTACAGAGAAGGAACATACTACTTTAGTAGAAGGGGGAAGGTAATGAGCGGTGAATTCCAACAAATATCAATGTCAGTATCAATTTATAAACCAATTTTGATCCAAGTGTCAACCACTGTTAAAACTTTTGCAGATGGAGCCTGAATTTATTTATAGCAACATGTATTGCTTCTACTGTGAGGAACTGTTTATCATCATCCATTGTGTTTTAATTCAAAATAAAATTTGTCGTCATTGTAGTCTATTTCAGAAATGTCATTGCATGTTTTAGATTTTTAATGCATAGAAATTAATATAAAATTTGTAATAATAGATGAACTATTATGTACTGATTCTTATACCAGTTAGATGGTGTCTTAGCTTCAGTAAGAGGCCCAATAGTAAAAACAGAAATGCAAATTAAGGCTCTCCTGATCAAGGCCTTCTTAACAAATTTGAGCGTCCTGGGCTGGAGAAGTTTTGCACCCCGTCAGAACCGAAACTAGGAATTTGAGTGCCTTCATTCTTTATTATAGCATTCTAAAGCGGGAATTATAGAACTAAATCTGATGTTCTACTATGATATTATATATCAGCAGGCAACTACCTAGTTTATTATTGATAATGTAGGTAACATCTATTACATGCATGGTTTAGGATTTTCTCATTGATTGTCTCTGTATGAAAATTTTTGAACTGATATACATGTTTATGCAACATTACGAAATCAATGGCGGTCTTGTTACAATCTTTGCCCCATGTCCACACAACTGTTGGGTAGTTGTGATGACTATAAGGCACAGGAGCATGGGTCGGTGTTCTGTCTAGTTACAAGTCCTAATCATATTTTTACTGTTAACATACCAAAAATTATAATTAAATAATTTCTTTGGTTCAAAGTAAAAATGAAATCAGAATTGTAAATTTTTAAGTGCCTTTGGATCATTGGTGCCCCTGGGCATAGCCTAATGGATAAGACATCCTTAGTCCTGATTATTTGTTTAGAAAGATAAAAAGTGAATTCCAAGAAGATCTCTTCTTTTCCATTCTCTTTCAATTGGCTGCATTCTTCTGAGTGTGTACTATACAATGGGCTTAAGTGTCTTATTGATGGCCACTGTGGCCTGGTGGTGTAACAACCAGAGGGTTCCAGGTTCAAAACCCAGTTTCATCAACGATCTTCTATGTATGTGAGCCTGGTATGCAGGGTTTGCCTAAATGATTCGCTGTGTATTGAGAGCCCAGTGGCAGAATACTTTTCAATAGTCTGCAACGGAGGTTGGGTCTCTTAAAAATAGTCTGCATAATAGTGCGCGACTATAAATATTTTGCTTTCTTTTTTTTGAAATATTTATATCAACCTACAACTATTAAAATACGACAAACATAAATTAAAAATCATATAACATCTTTATTATTTGTATAATATAATTGTATAAATTAATAAACAAAAGCATATGAAGATTAATCTTTTTCTTTGGGCAGATAATTAACGATAATGAAGTATCAAGTAGTTTAAGAAGTAATATTAAGCATACTATACAAATACCCATGCAGAAAATTATATTCGGGTACTTTTCCGTTTTAAACACAGCATTTGGTGTCTTTCTGTTTTGGTGAATTTTTCAAAACAATACATCACTTGCTCATATAAATGAAATATTCTTCAATATGTTAGATGTTATTTAAAAATTTATGCCTCCTGTTTATTGTAAAAAAAAATTAAGTATGTCAAAAATTGTCTTTCTTGTATGCTTTTAATTTAAAATGCAATAAATAATTGCTTTTTTTACGAAACAAAAACTTTGAAACTTATTAGCACATTTATCCTGATATGCATTTTAATGGTTTGTATGCAAACTGATAAATTGTTCTGCAATTATGCATATATAAGATATCATAGTATCATTGTTTATTATTTAAAACAAGGAAGAACAGGGCTATCTTCCTCTAAAATTTTTGATACAACTTTTGATTTTATGGAATTTTGCATTTGCACATATGTAGATACATTTTGAAAGTGTGTATAATAATGAATTCCATATTTCTTAACTAATGCTTAGAACGCTTAAAATTGGGGCAATCTTGGCTTGAACTCTGTTCCTCGTCTTTATCAATTTCAGAATTTGTTCTTTTTTCGCTCCCATTTGTAAAAAATGATTGATTTGCAGCCTTAGAGATCGATCGAAACTTCGGAGGTTTATTTTCAGGCTGGCGTAAATAATGCTGCTTTAAGTTTTTTCGTAATCATGTAGCATCGCAATCGAAACAACGAATTTTATCTATATACGCAGCCATCTCAAAGTAAAAACCACGTGTTATTTCCAGAAACCAAAGACTCCGTGCCAGAAACGTATCGGAATGAAACGCGTAGAAAACATTGGACGTGACCAATACCGATATGAGGCAGTTAGCGTACTTCAAGGTCAAATCGCAGTCGCTAGGGAAGCCCATTTAGCATAGGGAAAAAAAGAGGGGGGGGGGGCCCACGAAGATTGCTCGAGGGCGAGAGGATTGCATATTTTAGCAATGTGAGTTTAATAATAATTGCTAAGTTCTTTAGAAAGTGTGATTAATAACTTTGATATTTTTCCTGATGGGATTTATTTTATGAGCACATGATAAACTTTATTACAAAGTAGTCTGCAGACACTGTCCAAAATCTGCGACGTACGACGCAGCGTCGCGGTGTTTCTGCCACTGGAATTGAGAGGTATACAACCTACCAAGACGG
Organism: Araneus ventricosus; assembly: GCA_013235015.1. Classification (NCBI taxonomy): domain Eukaryota; kingdom Metazoa; phylum Arthropoda; class Arachnida; order Araneae; family Araneidae; genus Araneus; species Araneus ventricosus. Next base: position 3,324 of record BGPR01041614.1, on the reverse strand, counting down.
GTGATACATGACAAGATACATACACTCCCCAAATTTAAAAGCCCACCTCGTGGCTCGCTAGAACCACATTGCTGGATAGGAGGCTTTGTTCCCCCCTTTGTTGTTTGAAAATATTAAGGGAGCTTAATATTTTAAACCGTTTGATTCTTTGTATTATAGTTTTTTAATTGATTGATGATTGATTCTATCAACTAATTTGTTATTGTATTAACCTTTAGATATCGAAAAATAAATATGCTGTTGTTCCAGTAAAGATCTTATTTTCACTTTAACGAGTGCCTAGTAGGTAATGTGCAGATTATCTAGGTAATTTACAGATTACCTAGGTAATTTGAGAAATGAAACAATTTTCGGCACTTTAACGGATCACCCTAGTTAATATGCACATTACCTAGAATCTGTAGAATAACTGATTTCTGCACTTTAGCGGTAACAAGACTACAAGTTCGCCCCGGGCAGCAAAAGTTGTAGCTACACCACTGAATATAAGTACATTCAGTGGCGTAGATACAAGTGTTTATAAAAATAAAGCTTATATGAAACCTAGTAAGTGAAAATGACATTTTTATGTTTTGATTTTTGAGCATTGAATTTTGTTTATTTTACATTGAATTTAGTTAGAAAGAGTAGAACGTGCATACTATTAAGAGTGTACTATGTATTAAATAAGGGGAAAGAGATGTAGTAAGATCATTCTGAAGATTTTAAATACCTCCGAAAAAAGTCAGGGAAATTTTTTAAAAACCTGGAAATGTCAGAGAAACTCAAACAGCAAAATGATGGTTACCCTGGTTAGTTAAAATACTTTCTATCAAACCAGAGGAAAGGAACACTTTTTATTATAATTTCTTTAATTACAAGCAGTTATGAAAAATACTTTGAAGACATTGCATGGGAAAACACACTGAAAAGTATTTATTATTCCTTACACATATATATCCAAAGTATACATATTATGTTACTGAGTTCAGAATATCTGCAAAATGATGACTCTGAATTGTGAGTCATTATTAGATATAACAACTAAATAGAGAAATCTGGTTTTAGATTATCATGTTGATGTTTCTTTAGTTTAGCTAAAAAATATTTTTAAAAAATCTATATATGTACATCAGTTTATCGAAACAACAATAGATATCAACATTTGAATAAGTTATTAATTAGAAGTATAAAGAAAAGCAAAATAAAGCTATCTTTATTTAAAGCAATTAATTAATATAAATGTTCGTCCTGAGTATAATAAAAATTGACAAAATATGGAATGCTCACAAAAAGTTGGAAGCGCTAATGGCGCATGTCATGAAACGGTTAGTTTTAAGAACACAGTATGGTCCCGTCGCCAACTTTACGACACTCTCGCCAATTGTTTGGTTTTAACAGTGTTAAATCTAAAACCAAATCTGGCGAGATATAGTTAGAAAAATTCGAGTTTGGCGCTAGTACCGTGTTCTGAAGTTTAACGCATGAAAATGGTTAGATTTAAGAACACGGTACAGTCCTTTCGCCAAGTCCGTGACATTTCCATCAACAGTTAAGATGAAACTAGTAGAACAGGACATAATAGAAGACATAAAAGCACTGTGTAAATACCAACAGTATAAAAAATACTTGGAAACGTTTAACCACACATTAGCTGCTTTCGATTCCTTTGAAGAACAAGCCAGCAATGTATTTATAAACTCGTATTTTCACCTTTGTAAATGTTTCATGACGTAACTCAGATAATTATTGCAGTATTTATACTTCATGTTATGGTTATTAGTTTCAGTCCTCGCAACTTCTATAAAGTCTCTACAAAGTTCTTTTCCACACTGTAATATTAGAACTATAACATCTTAGTCATTGCAAATAACTCTATATATTTGAATTGAAGTCAAAGTTTATAAATCTATTTTTAGTTACATTTATATAAATAAACAAGAACATATAATAATAGTATTTTATAAAGATTACCCCAATAAGTGGGTTTTTAGTGCACCTGTACACGTTTTCGATGTGCAGCTTTAATATCAACATCTTGAACAGTAAAAATAAAATAAAAACGAACAGTGAATATCGATAGTTGCCACATGCCACAGTCGTTTATTAATGATAGCACTCCTCTTCAAATGATCCCGACTATAGTTGCGTGGCATAACTTCATATGGTAATTTCCCGTTAACTCCACAGCAGTTGTTGCCCAGCATAGATATTTGCATGTAATGGCAATTCTCTGTTAATGTGACAGCCACCAAAATGTGCGCCAAGTATAACAACCGTACATCCCGAATCACAGGTTTGCGAAGCAAAGTCGTTGTACTTGGCGAAATTGACGCGCTTTGGTTAAGGCCATGTTAACTGTCGGGAAGGTGGCATATTTTGGCTGCTGTCAAGTTAACGGCGAAGAACCCTTTACTTTAGTGGCAACACAATAGTTTTATGATGCGCAAATTAAATATGTTATCCAGTGTCAAACTTCTAGTGAAACTCTTGGAATGGTTTGTTAGAATAAACATTGATAAGGTATTTACAGCAATGAGTCAGGAGGTGCTTATCACCGTTTTCCAATTCACCATTCATTTCCCGCGTGTAAATATCCATGCCGTATTGGCCATCTTCGGTGAACTTCAAGTAGAAGGTCACCAAGTCCCCTTCCACGGATTGGGTAGCGTTTTTGGACAACCGCTTCTCCTCGACGCCGTTCTTGTGCAAGGTTGCCATGAAGTCGGTGAGGGGTCTGGACATCCGGAATTGGATTTCCAACTCCCTCGGCGAGAAGATCAAGGCGTCCTCGTGGGTGATGGGCACTAGTCCAAAGAGCCTCGTTGCCTTCATGGGACCCCACTCCCCGCTGGCGCAGTCCGGCAACGGCACCATCACCGTCTGCAGATCTTCGCACACTATCTTGAACTTGCAGACGCTCTTGAACTTCATCGGTTCGCCAGTGAGGTACTCGCGGGGGGTGACCGCGTTCGCGAAGATGTCCAGGAGCAGCGACCCGCTGGACGGAGCGTGGACTCTGAAGGCGACGACGTTCCCAACCACGGACTGCATGACGAATCTCTTCAGGCTGACTGCTTCGTACGTGTCCACGTCTGTGTCGTAGAACTTGAGGTTGTAGTGGAATATGAGGCTGGAGGACATGCGGGACGGCATCGAGATACGGACGGTGGCTGCCCCGGTGCTGTCAGTGTTTAACACCGCTTTCGTCTCCTCGTCTGGGAAGTACAAGCCATATCTGAAACAGAGGGAATTATTTAGTTCCAGCATTTTTATCTCTCTTCTTATGTTCAATAAATTTTTTCCTGTCTAGAGCAGAGGTTCCCAACCTGTGGTATGCGAAGG
>BGPR01041613.1:0-13561 GCA_013235015.1 Araneus ventricosus | reverse complement strand
CTGCTTCGCTTTCTTCAATCTTCTTTTCATAGTTCAACAGCTCGTTGTTTCTGCTGGCTATAAATGTGGTATTTCCACCATTTATTTGTAGGTCTCTGATTGTTTTACGGCAATTTTGTGCAAAAGCTTGGTTTTTGTCAATTATTGCCTCTCTACGTGAGATTTCCTGGCATAACTGATCGTTTGTTTTGAGTAGTTTTTTGTAATTCTTAACCCAAGTTTCAGTACAGTTTCTCGAGGAATCAGTCTTCCCAGTACATGGTTTGAAAGTGGATGAATAAAAATTATTGCTAAGTGCTGTTGATGACGAGCTAAGCGTGCTTAGAGAACGTCCGTCTTCCGACAAGGCTGAGGAGCGAATATGATCAAAATGATGAATAATGAAAGTGGCAATGGACTTTGCTCTCCCCTTTATAACGGAGAGGGCAATGTTGGCCACATGCAGAGATAATGAGGTATCGTCAGAGTCGATGACAGAAGCACTTTGTTACAGGCAATAAAACTATCCATCAAAGAGGGGGACATGGATTCATGTAGTTATGCTACGGGAAACACATTGGCTACTACGGTTGTCTATTAGGATTTCCCTGGTACTGGGTTTTCTGTGACTCTAGTTAAGTTTTATTTTAAATTTGATTTATGAGTATTGACGGCAGACAGGACCGAATTAATTCCTGTAGGGTCATTGACAATGCAAGTTTCGGAGCGCTCCTTTCCCCTTCCTAACTTGCATAACCCAGAGCTGGATTAAGATTCTTAGAAGCCTTAAGAACTAAAATTTTGATCCCCCCCATATATGTGTAATTCAAAATATAAACAATAGTAAACTATAAAATAAAATTTCATTTAACGAAATTAAACAAAACTTACAGAGAGATAGAAAATAAGGTTTATTTTTGTATGCTTCCACTTTATTTACATTTAAAAAGTTATCTCCTACTTTTTTTTAATTGCAAAGTCAGGTCCTCAAAACTAGAGTCTCATGTAACACATCTGCTTCTATACTTAATGCTCCTATAAGGCATTCAGCGGTTTATGCATTTTAGTACATCCAGCCTGCCTTGTTGCATACTTGTTCTGATGGGATTTTAATGTACTTCATATGAGAAAATGAGGGTCCAGAAGAGCAAGTTATGACGATTAACACTTTGGAAGCAAGAAACGTAAAAATACGCTTTTCTCGAATTACCCAACTTCGAAATTTTAATTCAAGGATTTGACTTGCGTACTAATTTAGATAAGTTGGACATGTTAATAAATGGCTGCAGAATAAGTTCACTTTTTCTTTTATGGTTTATACATTGTCTAGACTAAGCACAGTTATGGTTTGTCTTTTTATTTGAGTTTGCATCTATTTCGTATCCGGCACACAATGTGTTAATGTTAAAAATACAGTAGAACTCCGCTAATCCAAAATTCCCGTTAACCCGAATCGATTTTATTTTCGAAAATTATATGTAATTGAAAAGATTACCTGAAAAGATTTAAATATACATACTAAAAACAAAAAAAGTACTTTTCAGCATGCATAATTTTGTACACATTGAAGAAACTAATGCAATTCGCCGTAAGATAAGGTCACTTCATAGAGCACATCCATTATTCTTTTGAAAAGGGTAGACATATTCTCTTTCTATTGCTTTTGAACAAAAAAATTCAAGAGATAGTAGTACTGAGTACTTATAACTTACATTTTTTTTACCACACACATTTTTCTTTTCTATTTTTATCGGAATTTCGGGTAATCCGAATTTTATGTAATCCGAACAGGCACCGGTCCCAATTAGTTCCGATTAGCGGGGTTCTACTGTATATGAAAACCAATGCCTAGATTTGGAAAGGTACATTCAATATTGTCTTCTACAATTATTTTAAGAAGTTCAACAGGACTGAATTTTGGTTTTTCGATTTCTTTCTGGCATCGTGGCGTGGATCATTTTCTTTCACTAATTAAATACCTTTACTTTTTTATTTCTTGAGCAACTTTTTTTTTATCGAAACTCTTCTTACGAGGAACTGTCCCTCATAGAAAAAATTATATTGCTTTGTCTCTCTTGCTTGCGTAAGCATGAAAGCTATATCCAATAGCTCTGATGGAAGGCTATCGTTGAATCAGCGGAACAACGTGAAACTAATTCCTTTGCCACATTTCTTTTTCCAATGAACTTATGGCGCACATATGAATGAGCCTATGATGAAGCCTTTTTGCTTAATCAAAAGGGCTTCATCATAGGCAAATAGCATAGGCATCATAGCAAACAGGCTTCATAAAAATAATATCGGGCAGCTCACAAACATTAGTAAACAGAAAAAAATCTGAAAATTAGAAAAAAATGAGACACGCCTTTTAAGCTTAGGAGGGCAATATAGGCTCTACAAAGCTTAGCCCCTGCCCTGGTTTGTAGGTGCTTCATTTTTTATTTCTTTTAGATTCATCTTGTGGAGTGCACAGTTGGTCAACTAATGACATCTGCGCAAGTTTTTAAAGTTATGCCTCATTTTGTAAAACTTTGATAACTCTGTGAAAATTTAGAAAAATCTCATTCCAAAAATTCAACATAAAAGCAGTTTCTATCTCTTGCATCTTATGTGCAATATTGTTTGCTTCTTTTCTAGCATCTCCCTTTTGTGGCTGGTCTTCGGCTATATACGAGTTGTAATAAAAAAGTATTGGAAATATGGTGCCCTATCTTCAAAACTAAAATAAAGACAGTAAAGACGGTTGGCAGATATAGACCCTTCCACGCATGCACAGAAAGTTACAAAGCCGTAGCTCCCACAACTTTTGTACAGCAGAGCTTTGAAAAACGTATGTGCTGTGGCTGTCGTCGCATTTCTTATGACAGAGAAAGATGAGCAGAGAGACTGCATCAAATATTGCTAAAAGATTGGCGATATTTATGTGAAGAGGGAAGGTTATATGTCGCACAAGAACTTACGAGTTGTTCAAATTTTTCCAACATGGCAGGAAATTTATTGCGCATTTATTATTATTAATTGCAACATGCGGAAATTTATGACTTCCAAAATTTTGACAAATGTCAAAACACCTAAGATATGAGCTCAGTTGTGCGTAAAAATCATCGAATGACTATTCGTGAGTTAGCTGAAGAGTGCAACATTAGCTATGGTTCAGTTCAGTCCATTCTGACTGAAGACTTGGGTGCGACACGTGTTTTTGACAAGTTTGAGCCGAAACTGCTCTCTTAAGACCAAAAAGAGGACCGGCTTTCAGCAGCTCTCGTTCTCTTTGAAAGTGCTCAAATTGAGTAAACACTTTTTGAAAATTATTGTAACAGGGTATGAATAGTAGGTTTATGGCTATGATTTAAGGAGTTGGAGCATACATAAAGTGACCAATTATTTTTACCCTCAAAACAGGACAACTACTAATTTTTAGGTAATATTTAGCTTGACCATTCATTTTCCCACCCCCTCAAAACGGGACATCTCATTTTTTTTTTTTGTAGAAAACATAAAATGTTAAGAAGTATTTTTAGAATTATTAAGAAAACCTAAATTTCTTAATAGTTTTTAATTGTTAATGAATAGAAAGTAAATGAACACGTAAAAATGAAGCTAATGAAATTAATGAGGCTACCAACGGACTTTTTTATTTTTCGCGCTAGTTTTAGATTATTTTTCACGCTAGTCACTGGATTGCTCCGTAGCGAGGTAAGTAGCCCTGGGGACATAATCTGAGTTTGTCGCTGGGAGTCACAATGGCTGAACAAGTAGAAATGCTGTCCGGGGTACGGAATTACTTTTCGGATATTTGGTTAAAAAGTGACATTAAAATGCTTTAATATTTTGAGTCCATGACGCTTCGTAACACTGGAGCCCAGGGCAACTACAACCTACTTGGCTCCCGGTCACTACACCAGTAAGTAACTCTTTTTCTGAAAACGGGACATTTCAGCGTCCTGAAGCTGTGCATGGGGACAACGGGACAGACTACCTAAAAACGGGACATATGGTCACATTAAGCATACAAAGAGATCGAGTGCAGTGTTCAACTCAAATTTATCTGCCATAACAAACGCGTAGTGAGCACAGTACTGTAAGGTCTTAGCCCAGTGTTACCGGGGTCTGATCAGAGATCAACAGACACAGAATTACAGCACATCAAAATTTAATAATACTTCTTGAGTAATGACCTTTGCACAGGTCATATTTACAAATGATTTGTACATTCAAGAATACAGAATAACAAGTCCCGGATATGTATCGCGAGAGTTAATAATGAACGTAACTTGACTTAGTCGAAGTTACTAAGGTGAGTTTACTCGCGGTGCAACTGATAGTCAGTTCAGGAACTATGAGAGTTCAACAAATTGTAACAATTCAGGGCGAGTTCTATAGGCACCGAGGATCGGTAGATGAAATTGAGGTTTATCGAACGCTCAATCGATTTCAGTAATCCACCACAGGGATTAAGATAGGCAGGCTCTGGCTGAAAGTATACTCCGGATGAGTAAGAGATACCGGGGTAGGTATTTGACAGCGAGGTTATGCAAAACGCCCGCTAATTTCCAGCGATCCTCCAAAGGGATGCTATTATTCAATTCCACAGCTCACTACAGGAGCTAGCCTAGCCAAGGATTTGGCTAATAGTGACGGGGTCAAAAAACGCCCGTTTCATCAAAGTTCAGATTCCGCAATCCAACACCACGGAGTAGAACCCCCGTGTTTTTACTTCTCAGCTATCGTCTCCCTCTCCCTCCGTCTTCCCATCTTAAACCCCTACCCTTCCGAGCCCAGGGGAGTGGCCGAAGAATTAATTTTCAGTGATTTGTCAGCAAGCTGAACAAATCATCCAACCACAGTCCTGCGCCTATCTTCCAGGCTAATCATTAGAAGCGGTCAACGTGTAAGGCTACTTGCACACACACCGATTTTTGCAGACCGGTTTTGAAAATGCTCGGTTTTTTGCAGACGATGCGTTACTTGCACACACGCCGATTCGTGTCGGTCGGTTTCATATCTGATGTACATCAGGTCATTCTCGAATACAGTTTTTTTTCTGAAGTTAAAATGAACCCAAAACGTATTGCTGCTATGTGGTTGCTTTACCGACGTCTCAGGCGTCGTAGGATTAAGCGTAATTACTGGGTTCATCCAATCAACCAGAAAAGGGAGCAAATAGTAATATTTCATACACTTTTGAAAGAACTTCAAAAGGATGAGAACAAGTTCTTCAATTTTTTTCGCATGACAATACCATCATTCAACGAACTGCATCAACGGCTTAAAACCACAATTCTTCGTAAGAATTCGAAAATGAGAAATAGTATTACATCAGAAGAGAGACTTGCTCTTACGTTAAGGTAAGTAAGGTCTTTAAAGCAGCCATGAATATAAAATTATGAATATAAAAATAATATAAATTATATATTAATACATATATATAATTAAAAATTCAATTGAAATCATATTCCAGAACGAAAAAAATGTTTTTGATTTTTGAGGCGGACACCTTAAAAATTGGCTTGGCAATAAAATCAAATTATAATGTGTTAATATTGTGGAAAGCAATCACTTCGACATTCGAAAAAAAATTGAATTTCCATTTATTACGTTAATAAATCAAAACTAAAAGAGAAACCAATGTAAAAACAACAAATTTATATTTACTTCTAATGTTTCTCAATGTTTGTTGAACGTCATATAAAACGACAGTTTACATTATACAAAATTCAGGCACATTGCCTCGAAAGCCTATATTGACTCATAAATTAATTACAAAGTTCAAGTGTTATTTAGTTCTTAAAACTAAACTAAATTTCAACTAAACAGAAATAAATACTAAGTGAATTATTAAGTGAAAGCAATGAAAAGCAAATACTTGTTTAGTTTTCCATTTTCATCTATTAAGTTTTACTAAAATGTTTCTAATTTCATTTCCGATTATCGTTTTAGTAAAATAAAAGAAGTTTTGGGATTAGATGTCATATAGTATGGTCAGTTATTTGACTCCATTACGTACATTATGTAAACAATGAACAAAATAAGTGCAATGCCACTAACAGAACATGTGTTAAATAATCTACCACAATCTGAAGTTTAAAATTACGTTGTGAAAGCAGCCATGAATATAAAATTATACAAGATTCAATTGAAATTATATTCCCGTCGAACAAGCTGGTCGCCGAAGGCGGCTAATTCAAACTAAACGAACTCTAAATCGCAACTAAAAAGAAATAAATATTAAGTCAGAACACTGAAAAATGCTTCTTTGTTGTGACCTTTTGTACATTCTTGTACAAAAATACTGTCGTCAAAACAAATGCTTGTTTAGTTTTCAGCTATTAAGTTTTACTAAAAGGATGCTAAGTTCATTTCCGATTATCGTTCTAGTAAAATGAAATAAGTTTTGGTATTACATTAAGAAATAAAAGTGAAGTGAAACGAAAAAATATTTTTGATTTTCGGCAGAAAATGGGTTTGCAACGTAGGCGGACACCTTAAAAATTGACTTGGCAATACAACCAAATTATAATGTGTTAATATTAAGAATTCTTGTGATAATAATCTAACACTGTAGAAAGCAAACACTTCAACATTCGAAAAAATTTGAATTTCCATTTATTGCATTAATAAATCAAAACTAAGGGAGAAACCAAGATGAAACCAACAAATTTATATTTATTTCTAAGACTATCGGAGAGTAAAGTTGTTTTGAGAATTATTCTTATTTAAAAGCGAATTATGTTAAATGAAAATTCATTAAAATTATATTAAACTAACTATAACTAACTTTAAGGCATTGCAATTATTCAACAAAGATTTATTAAGCTAATTAAAAATAAATAACAAAGCAAGTACGAAATGTAATTAAAAAATAGAAATAAAAGTATGGAATGTATGCGGAATCATTAATATTATTTTAAAATTAGAAAAACCGACTTGTTATCACCACTTTGTTATCATTTTAATTACTTTGCAAAAATATTTTAACATTTTGTGAACTGGGAATGTCTTTCCTGACCCAAAACAACCTTCGGACTCTAATTTTAGATATACAAGTAGTTAACAGAATATTTGACGTAAGGGGTGTCCCAGAAGGTCGTTTACAAACTTTAATTGTAGGTCACGCATACAGAAACACGTCATTTTTGCTCTAGAACATGGAGTTTTAAACTCAAAGAGAAGACGCTAGAGGGAGCTCCTTGTCCATGAATTAGGTGTAAGAAAAGGATACACCAGATGTGCAGCCCAGATTTAATGGAATACAAATTTACAACAGTACAATAACCCAGTTGCGTGAATAACAACATGCGAAGCGAGTATCGCTTCAAACGGCAAGTCCTTTGAACACTTACTTTAAGTATTCCAGAGGTTTGTTGTTGATACTGTGTTTTCATGCATTATCGTACTTGCCATGCTGCTTACAATCTGCGGTGTACATTTTATCTGATGAATCCTTTTCTTTTACTCTATTCACTGACAAAGAGCCTTCCTGTAGCTCCCCGCTTGCATTTCCTATCCCACTTTCTATTACAAAAATGACCTGTTTCTGTATGCCTGACCTACCCTTAAAGTTCGTAAGACGTTTCTGGGCACCCTATATGAAGACTAAATAAATCAAACCGATCCAAGAGATGGAAAAAAAAAATTACTCTCAGTGAATTATACACGAATAAATAACATACAAAGTATTTCTATATTAAAGTCATTTTAAAGACAAACACAGAACCAGGGGGTAGTACTGACCCCCCCCCCGGACTTTCTATCCTATATTGAATAGAATCGAAAAAACAGTATCTCTTCCAGTTGACTGATTTTGTCCAAATCTACAATTTTCGCGCAAAGATCGCATGCTAAAATTCGTGCATACAGCAGTCTTGTTGCGTTTTTGAGTTCACATAGACATACTGTGAGACAGTTGTTAGTGGATTTAGTTCAAAATTTGAAGCAGATCTACATTTTTTGTGTAAAGATCGCATGCTAAAATTCATTCATCCATCAGCTTGTTTCGTTTTTGAGTTCACATACATACACATAGACATACCGAGAGACAGTTGTTGGTGGATTTGGTTCAAAATTTGAAAAATATATACAATTCTGGTGATAAAACCATACACCAAAATTCATTTATCTAGCTTGCTAGGTTATCGAGTTATCTTGTAAGCATTCACATGGACAGGCAAATTTCCTGCGGAGAGATTTCATTCAAAATTTGATAGAAACCTACCATTTTGATCCAAAGACCACATCTTCATCCATTTAGCTTGTAGTGTCTTTGGGTTATCGTATTCGCAGACAGATAAAATTCCAAACAACGTTTATTTACAGTGGGACCTTGCTTAAAGAGCACCTCTCAGAACCAGTAATTCACATAAAGAAAAAAAAAAATTGTAAAAAAATAACTCGCTTAACGAGCAACGTTTCGCATAATGAGTTTAAGCTTTAGTCGGAACGCGTTGTCGAATGTGACTTTGAGGTGTTTGAGACAGTACCTGTGAAGCCTGTGGTCAACCAGATTGTGACTTTGGCTAAAATCATGGGAGTGGAGGTGGATAACAATGATATCGATGAGCTTGTGGAAGAGCACAGCCAAGAGCTGATCACCGAAGAGCTTATGAATTTGCATTGTGTTTCACAGCAAGGTGTGGAGGAGAGTTTGTTAGAGGAAGAAAAGGTAACAGCAAAACAACAATTTTCTGGAGAAATAAAAGAAATGCTGAAAGCATGGGGAACTGTAGCATCATGCATCAAGAAGCATCACCCTAATAAGGCAGTGGCTGTGTGCGCTACGAATTTATTTAATGACAACGCTGTGACGCATTTTCGTCAAATTTTGAAGCGTCGTCGGCAGAAAATAATGTCTCTAGACTAGACTCTAATTAAAAAAAAAAAGGACCAGGTATATATTATAAATAATAAACTAATCATTGGCCTTTTTTTCTGTAAATGGGATTGGCGTTCCAGGCTGATTCATTCTGTGATAGAAGAAAAGGTGAAGATAATTCCCGCTCCTTAACAAAGTTATAGTATATAATTTTCTTTGAATAAACGTTAAACATAAAATTTGTTGAGTATTTTTTTCGGCATGGAACGCATTATCGTATTTTACATTAATTTGTAAGGGAAAAATTGTTTCGCTTAATGAATTTGCGCATTACGAGTAAGATTCTGGAACGAAGTATGCTCGTTAAGAGAGGTTCCATTCTATTTAAATAATCTAATAAAACATAAGAAAGGCGCAGTTCAAGTCCACGCCGTAGACTTCCCGTGGAAACGTCAGGATAAAATCATAAAACAAGTGTTTAGTATTAATATGCAATTTAATCATCAATCTCTTTAATACAATATTTACACAGAGTAGCATAATGGTTACAGAATATATAAATCAGAAGCTAAGTATACTCTTGCTACATGCGATAAACTTGTGATTTATCTATTCTGTAGCCATTATACTACTCCGTATAAATATTGTATTAAAGCGATTGATAATTAAATTACATATTAATACGAAACACTTGTTTTATGATTTTATCCCGAACTTTTCACGAAAAATCTACGGCACGGACCCGAACTGCGCCTTTCTTATGCTTTATTCAGAGTAGCTTCTGATGGCGCCATCTGTTGACAGTATATAGAACTACATTCGCGTATGCGCAGTAAAACATTTACTACAAATGCTCATATTCCCCGTAATATTCAAATTTTAATACGATGTTTCCTTCACGTATTGTCAAGTATTCTGTAAGTTTCGTACAATTCGGAAGGAAACTCTGCATATTATAATAAAAAAAGATGCGGAGTTTGTAATTTTCAATTTAATACCGATTTTTACTTGTATTCTGATAAATATTTTTGTCTCACTTTGGGTCCTAGTAATACTCAAGCTCTTTAAAATGGCACCAGAATCAACCTCCTAGCTAAACGCGTTTCCACGCTTCACTTATTTATAACCTTACATAAAGCTAATTCATAACAATCACGCGCATACACTGGTACGATGACGTCACAGGCAAAACAAATACTATGCGACAAACTTTTACAGATATGAGTTATCCGTTGTGAGGTCAACCATTTTTTTTCCGCATTATTAGTCTCGCAGTTCTTAGCGATTCAAATCGGACGGTATTTTGTCACGCAAGAAAGTCGATCGACTATCACTGTAACGAGCGGAAAGACGTTTTCACGTCAAAATATATCTGGGAGGTCTAAAAGATGAAGATTCATCAAAATTTCGAGGTTGGATTTCTTTCCCTTTAGACGATTACAATAATTTCTCTTTATCAGGGATGAGATTGGGAAAAACCCAAAAAAGCTGAAAATAGAAATCTGAAAATTTTACGAGTGAAATACGTTTTAAGTAACTTAAGCATTTAAGCGCGATAAATTATTATATACAAATATATTTATATGTTTGAGTGGATAATTTAGTTAGTGGATAATTGTGAGTTTAATTACATGCAGGCTAAAATCAGCAAATCAAAAAAATAAAGGACACTTCAAAATTACATGACAAAAAAGGAATACCAAATTAACAATGAAATACTAATCATACTTACAACTGTTATTTAGTCAACTAATTTGTAGCTAGAATAATAATAAAAAATGAAAAAAAAAAAAACACTTTTAAAAATAAGATTTTGAATGCAAATGACATTTTTTTAAAAATTTATGACAGTAAGCAATTTGTTACATTCTACTTGGTTTTCAACAAATTTTTCACTTTAAAATGCATATTATTTTGAAAAAAAAAAAAAAGAATTTTCAATCACAAGGGTCTTTTTCCTTAGCATTTCTTGCAAAAGGAGGCGCGGATATCTCTTAATATTTTTAAGAACACGGATTCCAAGATCACTGTAAGAAAAAAAAGAGGGGAAAGCGGATTTTTTTTTCCGGAAAAAAAGAAAAAGCGGAATTTTCTGTGAAAAAGCGGAATTTTCTGTGAAAAAGCGGAAATTTTTCATTTCAAGAAAATAAAATAAACGGAAATCCGCCAAAACGCGGAAAAATCTCATCCCTGCTTTATATACTTCACACACAAGAAAGTAAAGTAAAGCCTGGAAGAGAAACGAGTATAATGTATTCTTCTAAGCTTAATGTAACCAATAGCAGCATTGTCTCGTGATAATTAGCAGAAAGAAAGAAAGAAATGTATAATAACTCATCGATTTCTTTTTTTAATTTTCAGACATATATTCAATGCTATATTTTTACAATTTTGACACAGTATTGCGACATGATTATTTTAAGTGATATGAATTGTCTCAATTCATGTTCATGTCATAAGTCAAATATGCCTCACCAATTCAGTTCTGGAATTCATTGCGCATCTTGTAGGAGAGCAAGCGTAAGACAACGTACAATTAGAAGTTAGATCGATATGCAGTAACGTTTGCCACGTGAACTTGTACCACTAACTCAAGACAGTCACAACATGATTTTAAAGTCACACTAATGGCAACGGTGCTGCAAAAAATATTTTCTCAAGTAAAAGTGAAGTGAAGCAAGTGAAATACAATTAAAAAAAAATAAAAACAGCTTTATCTCTTAGGAAAAAGAATATGGAGGCCTTTCTAGGAGGGCGCCATTTTTTTTTCTCTTGACCGAATCAGATCGGCAATATTTTAGCCCATCTTCTGATGGCAATTTTCGTTTATTTTTTTCATTACGGATTGAAAAGAACTTTGGAATGAATAGGGGATAATAGCCTTTGTTGCTTTAAATCCCATAAAACCCCCTTTAATCAATCAAGCTTTATCTTGATATAGCTCAAATTTGTAATTACCTGAATTGTACTTTAGAAAATTTTCGACGCATCTTTTTTCAACGAGTGATTTCTAACAAAAGAAAGCGAATAATTTTAATTAAACAGATGATTTTCCATCGAGGCAAAGGAAACCAAAAATCAGACAATGAGAGAAGGCACAAAAAAAAAAGAGAAAAGGTAGCCTTGGTTGGTGTTGGGGTGAAGCACAGAAGAAATAGCGCCAGCTGGCCGCGCAGTAAACAAAACCTGCCGAAGACACAAATCAGGCAAAGCTAAAATCAAGGCAGAAATCGTTACATTTCACCTCCGAATATTTCATCGAATTCTAATGCTTTCCAGACATATTCGCTAGGTAGCCTCAATCTATCCCCCCCTCCCCATAGTCTCACACCCCATGGCTGTCTCACTTACTGATTCATTTTCAGTCTTTTCTCATTATCGTTATTTCAGTTTTAATGATCCCTGAAAACTCGGAGCGGAAAAGTAGGCAAATAAAATTAAAAGCGAAATGTACAACTTTTTATAATAACTTCAGGAGGTGCTTCGGCCGTGCAGCCTGCATGAAAACCAACCCCACTATAGGCGCCTATGGGAATGTCTTTTACCACGTCAAGATGATCATTATGCCCGGTAGGGTTTCCGTGTTTACTTTGATTGGCGCGAAACTGAGTTTTTCTTCATCGTATTTTGAAAAGCTTCCATCTTTATTTACAATTAACAACTAATAACAAATTATTTTCAACTTTAAGACACTCAAGAAGGAATTCATTCTACTTTAAGTCACACAAATACATACAAAAAAAAAAACTACAAAGTAGAAATGTTTACATTCTTGTAACAGATTGCATCTCTCGGCCGTCGTCGAAATAGAAAAACTTTACAAAGCATTTCTCGCCAAAAAAGCGAAATATCGCCAAATATTGGCATCGAAAACACTCCCCATAGGCGTCTATAGTGGGATTGGTTTTTATGCGTGTAGCCTCAATGGAGAAGCTGCTTCTAGGACCTTTGCTGCCTTTTATTTTCAAATGCTGCCAAAACAGTTGTCTGTGAAAACTTAACCCTTCGCACTTGGAAAAGTAATTTAATACATAGGTATTCACTGAATATAAATGTTCATTTTATTGCTGTTTAAAACTCTCTCTAAATTATTACTTTAAAAAACTAAAATAAACTCTTCATTCATACTCTAAATAAGAAATCTCCAATTTACCGACTGCAAATGCCGTTTTTATTATATGAAGAATACAAAGTTAAACTCAAATTCTAAAGACATTTTTCTACTCAACTAAAACAACGTTGCCATTCCTGAAAAACGAACTCTTAAAACATAGATAATATAAATAGACAATCAATTACACAACATGTAATATAAAGAAAATGGTAACAATAATCAATCGTTTGAGGTTAATGAAATATTATTTAGAGCAGTGGCGAATCTAGGATTCGGGTCTGGGAGGGGCTGAGGCCATAAAAACTTTGTATCGTTGCGACGAATGTCAAACCTCAAGGCTAAAGTAAACCAAAACTCGTTAACTGTACAAACTTTACTCACCCGACAATAAGAATCATAAAGAACAATACAATACTTTCGATAATTTAATAAAAATTGCAATGAAATAACTAGCCAAAAAATGTTGTCGACAGCATCAAAGCTACAAGTACAAGTGGAATAACTACAAAAGTAGGGAAATTGTCGAGCCTGTCACGCCAGAAAGCAATGTTTAAACATTTTTATTATTTTTTTAAAGATGGAAATTAAGAAAAAAAGCAGTGGTAATGATTTTAAATATAATCAAGAATTCTGGCTTGGCTCTGGGGGGGGGGGGT
>BGPR01041612.1:0-13561 GCA_013235015.1 Araneus ventricosus | reverse complement strand
TGACAGTTTAAGTTATCGCAGGAAGGCAGCCTAATGCACAAAAAGAATATTAATTAATTGGCTTTCATTTTAGGGAGTAATATTAAGCTTTACCTAAATTCAGTCGAGGCTACCCCATTAGGTCTGCTAAACCCACTAAATTACTGCTGCTGAATACACTGAATTTATTTTAAAAACTCGTGTTTTCGTTTATATTTCTGTATCCATACTTTTCCCCTCTGAGAGCTCGATGATCAAGAAGACCGAAATGTAATGAAAAACGAGAAGAAAAGAAAAAATGAATCATCAAATTAGACAGGAATAGGATTGGGCCTGACAACCAGATAGTTTTGGAGAGCACCGAAATTAGTTCATAGCGCACATATAAGTGATATGAAAGTCGAAGGCGAATAGTTACCCCTTCTTTCTTTGAACTTAGTCAGAGCTGGATTTTGGGCAGCCCCTGTTCTGCTCTCCGTCGAATAATGCTCTTTTTCCTTTATTTCCTCTCAATTTAATTCGAGTTTCGCCTTGACTCTTGATTTTCTTTGCTTGGATTTCTTTCATTCGCTATTTTCAGTTTTAGGTTTCCCTTTGATATTACCATAACGAGAACTTATCTGCTTACTATGTATTCGTTTTGATTTGTTAGAAGTCACTCACCGAAAAACCAAAAGTTTGTAAATACAATTCGGAGAATTGCTTTTACAGATTTGGAGTATTATAAAGGTAAACCATTTAAAAAATTGCTTTACAATTGTATGTTATAATATATATGTAGAACTGCTCTCTTCTGAGCAGATGAACGACCACTGCCTTGGACAGTTGTTACGTCAGCTACTCATTTTTCATACGAACGAGAGATCTCAAAAAATGCATCCTGCAACTTCAATGAAATTCGGTGTCGATCTTTAACACAAAAATTGTGGATGTCTGTAAAAATTTGGACCAGTCTATTGAAGGAAAAAATTTCAAAACTCATATCCGAATTATTTATCTGTGCTAAGAAAACTGTGTTATTATGTGAGAAATTCGAAGATAGAAAACTTCCGCTGGTTTAATCAATAGATAAGATGTGGTATTTTAAAGTCAAAATTTGTGACTTAATTCTCTAAATTCATATCATATAATATCTCATTGTGAAACTTACTGCAAGATGGAAAAGAGACTTCTGCTTTCGTGAGAAAGTTTTGAGCTGTTTCGAGTAAAGCAATAGCTTTTTCCTTTTCCAAACAAGCTGGATTCACATGTCCCACAGCATAAATGGTTGTCAAGAAACCGAAGAAGCAAGCACTGAAGAAGTAACTATTTTTCCTGCAAAAAGAAGTATTAAAAAATTAGAAGTAAGAAATTGAAAAAAAGAGAAGTTAAATAAAAAAAAGAAATCCAAAAGTTTATAAAAGCTAATATTATATATTTTTATATAAAGTTTTACTAAAAAATATTTAGATGAAAACGTAAGTCTTAATCCCAGAGACGCCGACGAAAAAATTTTAGTATGTTTGAATTTTAATTGCATTGACAATATATAATTTCTATATTCTTATGAATGTTTCGCAATTAATTTTCTTTGATGTCTATAGACCAATTTTTTCATGCTATATTTTTCAGCGAGTCATGCTTTTACAATATTTGCTTTTACAATCATATGTTTGATTTTAAAAAATTATGTATTAAATTATTTACAATTTAGTACACTAATAACAACTGCGTTTTAAAAACACTTTATTCTTAGCATAGCTTACATTTTAGCGTTCAATATGTTTGATAATTCATTATTATAATTAAATATAGGATCAGTATATAATATACAGTGAACTCAATTAAGTATTGGGCACAATAAGCTATCAAACATTTTGTGAAAGAACAAGTCAATTTTATTTATTTCAACCAAATGCTTTTTGTACATGTCATATCTGTAGACTAAATAAAATACAAAAATATGAAAATTAATTTACAATATTGTTGCAATAATACTTAAATGAACATTTCTTGTTGTATAACTGAAATTAATGGTCAAAAAAGTTTTGGGGCACGCAAACAAAATTGTTCTATATCACTCAAACATTATTTCTTAATAATGTGTTGGTCCTCCTTTACATTTTATGACTTCATTCAATTGTTTAGGCATGGATTTCACTAGATTTGCACAAACATTTCCTTCTATTTTATCCTATTCAGACATGAGTTTTCTCTATGGTCATTTTTGCTGGAAATTTTAAATTTTCGAATTCACTTATTCAAATGGTCCCAATATTCTCAATGGGATTGAGATCTGGACTCTGTGCAGGAGTTCTAATTACTTGTGAACCTAGAGTCTGCAGATATGAGCATTGTGCTTTGGGTCATTATCCTGATAGAGTTTGTAATGTGGCAATATGCCCATTTTTTCAGCATACTATTTCAAATTTTGTATTAAAATGCCTAAATACATATATTTGTTCATCATTCCATCAATAAATAGAAAATTCCCAACACCCACAGCACTCATACAGCCCCAGAACAATTGGTTACCACAACCATGTTTTACAGAAGAAGTCATATTCTTCACTCCAGTTCACTACTGGGTTTTCGTCATGCCATTTGCTCCCCATCGCTTCCAAAAACATTGTATTTACTTTCATCCAAAAATAAAAATGAATTCTAAAACTCCGGAGGCTTTTTATTATGGGATTTAGCAAATTCTTAACGAGCTCTTCGATGTGCTTTACTGAGGAATGGTTTTCTTCTAGCTACTCGGCCATGAAAATTGTATTTTCTCAAGATATTCCGGACTGTTTCTGGATTAGCAGACCTTTTCAACCTTTGTTGCGCTTTTAAAGTTAATTTGACTGCACTGGTTTTAGGATTGCAAGTAATTTTTCGGTGTCTCTCTCGCTCGGGATTAGTATTTTTTTCCTAAGCCAGCCTCCGTTACATATTTTAATGAACCATGATTTTTGTTGTTTGATTGTATCTTAATTGGTTAGATGATTATAAACAGTATTGTCAATGCAATCACTGGATGATGCTACGTTGCGCGCAAAAGGTATATTGTTATTACTATTGTTTACTTTTTCTGGTTTTTCTGTATTTTCATTTTTGTATGATTAAAATATCTTTCTTTTCTATTTTATTCGAAGGTGCTGCATTTTTGTGCCATTCTGTTGAATGCAAACTTTAATTTTTAATATTTCTTGTTAAATTATTTCACTTCAACTTCTTTTTATGGAAGCTATATCCGAAATATATTTCGTCTTAATTTGTGTAAATTAATTTCAAATTTTGAGATTGATGTCATGGAAACTGGTGAACTCCCACATAATCATTTTAGCGCTATGTTAATAATTATAGTTGCTCTGATTTTATTAGTAAATTCCATAGAGTACAATCTTTATTGATGAATGACATTTTCTAGTATTTTTCTTAAGAGAAATAAGGACCAATTTAGTGCCTGCATTCTTTTCTTCCCCATTTTTTTAAAATCCCATGATATATAATTTTTAAAATCTTCAATGCTCACTACAGAATAACATTGCGAAGAAATACATTTTATATTTCATCAGTATAGTATTTATATTTCATCACCTATTTTTAACATTTTTAATTTAATTGTCAAACCAAACAAACGGGAGAGAAAAGTGTAAACATAGCGAGATATTTGTGTGAGTGTGTGTAAAAGCTTTTCTCGTGCATTTCCGAGAGTGTGGTAAACACCCACAGCGCATTTACCGTTTTAAATTGTTAGAAAATAAAAAATTAATTTTTTAATTATTCTGCATTAAGTAATGTGGATGAATCCTAAATGGAACATCGTATTTTTAAATTTTTATTTATGATATTTTCTTCATAAGATTCTAAATTTTTATCTCGAGCAGAAGAATTTTAGTTATTTAATTTTCAAATTATTTCATGAGGCATAATATATGAAAAACATCAAGTTAAATCAATGCATTTAAAATAAGTTGACATGAAAGAGACCCAGTCAAATTTTCTAAGTTTGTCAAAGAATAGGCAATGCAATTTTTGTTTATTGACATTCCAAAAAAGATTTATTGCGTTCATTTTTCTTAGCAATTCAGAAATAGAGAAAAATTTCTTTGGTTGGAATTTTAAAACATCTTTAACTATTTCGTATATTCATACGCCCGTTGCTATCCATGTATTGAAAATGTAAAATACATTTCGTTGGGAAAGTAGCGTAATTAAAAGATATTTTTAAAATTGTATTGGGAAAAAATAATAAAAAAAAAGAACGACTATCACATTTAGATCAATAATTAGGTAATTAACTTAATATATGTTTTATTGTGTTAAATATTAACGTCAAAACAAAATTGTAAAAGAGTGAGGCACTCTAAATAATATGAAAGGAAAACCAACCAAAATTATATATCTTAGCAAAATGTTTTTAAATATTCTTGAGAAATCAAAGCATTATATATAAATCTGAATATAAATAAAAGTATTTGTGGCCATGTATGTGCCTATGTATGTATGTGGCTATGTTCCACATCTCCTTCGAAACCACTGCGCTGATTTTAACAAAACTCTGTACAATTATTATTCAGGACAAGGGGAAGATACCTCTGCACTTTCCAAGCGCAGAAGTTAATTAAACAGTCAGTTAATTAGAAATAAACCGAAACCGTTTTTCTGCTATAAGTTCGGACCAAATTATCCCTAGACAATATTTTTATACCATCCTGAAGTTCATAATTTTACCATTTCAATGATAGCAATTTCATGTCAGAGATATTTTTGCTTCTATTTTTATTAATTTTTCAAAGATTAAGAAAGTGTTGATTATACGCAGACAATTTTGAAATAAAGCAACTTTAATGATACATAGTTGCTAGGAAATGTTTACATTGGTTCTTAAGGAATTCTAAAGCTTATTTAATTAGATTAAAAAATCGCTCAGTTAATATCACCTGTCATCTTTACCCGCCTTTCCTATGAAATATTAAATAAGAAATACTTTAATTGAAAAGAAATAACTTTGAGTATTATATGATTCCGAGCTGTGTTTTAACGATGCCTAAAAGAAACCATAAGCCAATCATTCAAATTTCAACAAAGGCTATGTTATTAAACTTTTTGTAAGCAGATGAAATAGATGTTTGACAACAGCACTCTCCAGAAATGTCGTTTACAGGAAAGATTTGGACTAATATTAGTCGTTGCAGCCTTAACCTCTGTAGTTGGGAGGCTGTGGTTTTGAATGTTAATTGTAGGTATCTTAAAAACATGATCTTAAAAACATGATAAAGATCACTGTCAACTATTCAAAGTCCAAAAGTTCATTAAAAATTCATCCAGATTTTGGCGTTTTACCAAATATATCTCCCGAAAATGTTATCTAACAAAAACTGCTTTATCACTATATTTTTTTAAAAATTAGATTTACATTGACACTAATTTCATTTCCGAACAATTTTTTTCTCTCATTTTTTGATAAAT
Source organism: Araneus ventricosus (assembly GCA_013235015.1). NCBI lineage: Eukaryota > Metazoa > Arthropoda > Arachnida > Araneae > Araneidae > Araneus > Araneus ventricosus. The sequence goes on along the minus strand of BGPR01041612.1, from coordinate 8,140 downwards.
TTTTCAAAATTAATTTTATACACAATTTGTAGCATTGCATTATTTTATTAACGTTGATGAACAAAAATGTACATACAAGATCTGTTGCCAAAAACATTAAATAAATTCTGGAAAATACTAAAAGAAAAGTATAAAAACCAACGATTCGAAATTTATTCCAGGAAAAACTTTTGATTCGGTTTTTTTTCAAGTTTTTTATTAATCAAAAATTAATTTATCGCCCTAAAAAGTCCATCAAAACATTTCCTATACTTAGTATTTGTGAAAAAAAATTTAAGTACTCATATAAAAAATATTACGAAGAGAATTAGTTTTCGGCGTTTTTTACGAATCGTTTGCTTCAATTGATGACCTCTTTTTTAATTTCGATTTAAAAACGTTTCACACGAAAAGAGGATTTTGTGTATTATAATATTTTATACAAATGTATTTTAAACTTGAGCAACGCCTGGTATAACAGCTATACACAATATCTATCATTTAAAAAAATATTAAACATGAAAATATAAATAAATAAAATATTAGATATGAAATTAATTTAATCCCGAGCAAGGCCGGTATATCAGCTAGTATATATTAATTAAATCATAATAATATCATGAATTTCAATTTGTAGAAAGTATTTCTATCAACACCCCACAAGCTATAAAAATTTTATTTTGCCGTTCGCGCTTTTTGATAAAAAAAAATGGTTTTCTTTTCTTCATTGCACGTAAAAAAGCATATTTGTGACATCTATATGAATTTTTATTATTCAAATAACAAGTTTATTGGGATACTTTAATTTATAGACGAATATATTACAACAATTTCAAACTCTCAAATTGATCAAAAAAAACTTGCATAATGGTTATAATTTTCCATGGGTATAACATTCTAATCAATTTCTTTAAATAGTTCGAGTTCAATTTAAAATACAAAATAAAATAATAACCTTAGAAGACATAAACTAATAAGATGTCTTTTTTAGCATACAAAGATGTGAATTTTTAAGAAATTATTCGAAATTATTAATGAAAAGTAAGATAACTTACATGTTTCCTGTAGGCAGAATGCTTGCGAACTGCTTGACTGCGTATGCAGAATAATTCTAAAGTGCTTCATTCATATACACCTCCAAATAATCATATCACCTTCTATTCGAATAATCTCACTTGTGATAAAATTAAGGTTTTTAGCTCCTGAAGTGTTTGTCTTGCACAATAATGTAGATCAGGAGTAGTTTTTATCATATTTTGGAAGATACGATAGCTCTTTGATCTGTGGGCATTACATTCAAATTCTGAAGTGTGTGAACCGCCTTCTATTGTACTAAAAAAAGATGTATGTGCTTCAATGTGAGATTACACTGCGAAACAATGAAATTGTTACTAAAGTGAAACTATCCAATTCTGAATGAAATTAATCCCTTGATCCGAAATATCGTTAAGAAAAAACTTGTTTGTTCACTTGCACAGCAGTTGTTTGTTTCTTTCACAAGTGTTGTTTTTTTCACTTGCACAGCAGTTATACCGTAAAATTTTTGCGTAATCTATTAATCAATACAGGATAAAAATAAACATAATAAACTTAAATAAATTTGTACACAGTGATACTAACGCAAAATTTTATTAAACACTTCTGATTTGTTTAGCCTTAATCAAGTTTTTTTGTTTCGAGAAATTCAAGTTTTTCTTCAAATAATTGAAACGTTTTGTTGTATTTCAGTTTTGTTGTGTTCAGTAATCAGAAATACAGAAATGTCGCATTAAAAATATTGAGTTTTTTACTTATATAGGAGTTATAGCGCAAAATGTTTTTTTCGCAATCTATTAATCAATTCATGATAAATAAAAATATAGTAAACGTTAATAAATTTCAACACAATGATAATAAAATTAAAGTTAGGTAAGCACTCCGGATTTGTTTAGCCTTTATTGTGTTTTTATGAATCAAGAAATTCGAGACTTTCTTCAAAAAATTGAAACTTTGTGTTGTTTTTGTAGTATTGTACACCTAATCAAGAGCTAGGAATACCACATATTTGGAGCAATGGCGTCTTAAAGTATTCTTCCATTTAAATCTTAAAATGGCTTAGCTACATAAGGGGTCTAAAATACGGCTAACTCCAGTCACACATTTGAAGCACGCGCAACACATATGCTACAATCTAGACCAACTGTTGTTTTAGTTTAGTTTTAGTTACATTTACACCACATTTTGAAGCAGCACGAGGGCTATTTTGGGACTGACTTAGTAAATTTGAACCTCGGTCAGAAGATGAGGATGACCTCTGAGCTGGAGCACCCCTCTCCAAAAGACATGCTGTTGCACGAGATTCAATACAAAAAGTATTGCTGGAACCCGAGAAAATAGAAGAATGCAAAAAAAATAAAAACCATTCCCTGGTCATCTCTTTAGACATCCAGGGAACATTCGACCTCCTTCATAACTCATCAATTCACAATAAGCATATATTCTCCCCTCCAACGTGACCGAAACCTTGAAGTATCTTCTTCGTTACAGAGAAGTAGCCATGCAAAACTCCCGAGGTCTAGTGGTCTGGCCTAAAGAGAACTCTTTCAACAAGAAGGCTGCCCACAAGGATCCTGCACATGTCTCCTGTTCTGGAACTTGGTTGTTAATGAAATCCTGTCGGAAATCTGGTAGTCAGGAGTCCACATTCAAGCAGTCGCATATGACTTTTTTTTCTTATCTGGCTCATTCCACCGGTGCATCACTGGTATCAAGGTTCTCGACCAGGTGGCTGTCTATCAATTGCCTGAAAAAGACGCAACCAGACATCTCTCACTCTCTTTCTTAGAGGGCATATCAGAAGTTTGACTTTCTCTGATAATTCTAAGTGTTTTGAGATCTTCCCAAAATGTACTGCACAACAGGTCACTTCTGATCATATTATTTCATGCCTGGAGCTTTCCAAACAGGTTCGTGGTTCTAATCCTCTATTGACTTTGAATTTTTTAGGGTGCACAGGCTCTTGGACCTGATATAGCTCTGCTGATCTTCGGGGATGATAAGCAACCACAAAACATTTTTTTATTATTTTCCAAATACCTTTTCTCCTTAAATAATTGTCTTTTTGATGATACTATTTTGGATTTAAAAATTGAATTCAAATTAACTTTTTACATCCGATATTCTTGTTGCTGTATACCTAGTTACGCTGAGAGCTGTTTTTATAGCATTACTAAAATTCATGAGGCCAGATCGTGGAGGCAGATGCATTGATTATTTATATTTTAAATTTCTATCTTAATATGCTGCACATGATGAACATTTTGCCTAACAAAATTGTCATCGCGATCAGAAGTTTCAATGTCCTGGCTTGTATGATTTTTATGTTCAAAAACGTCTTCAGTTATTGCCCTAGTTAGTCTTTCAGACATAAGACAAATTACCTACCCCCCTGTGAAACTGTATTGACAGCTTGCACACTTAATTAACGGATTAACTGACGGCCATTTGGGGGTTTGATAAGAAGGAAACGGGATCTGCTGAAATGAGAATTCTAAGTAAATCTCCCTGATTATCCAACCCATCTTAGGGAGGGACTCTAACGATCCCAGAACGTGCCTCAGTTAGCAATCAAATACAATTCTAGAATGGGGATGAAAATTTAGCGGTATTATCTAGGCGCTCTGGGTGTCCGCCGGGCTTTCCTTGAATGGTTGTTTGGGGCTTTTCAGTGTTCAAAGAGTTAATCATACAAACAATGAGTCTGAAGTTGTTCTCTGAAAAAAACTCTGGCGTCTTTTGTATACAATCACAAATTGTTTAGCTTAAATTCATTAACCCTTTGACGCCGAGCGAGGTGGTCCCGGGAGGTCTAAAAATTTCCCTTTAACAGCCATTAAGGCCGGTTTGAGACGGTTTGATTCTTTTGAGGGGAGGTGAGGTTCTGAGATCGCTTAGGAGATAAGCTCTTTATTTTGTCCAATTATACTTGCAAAACGCAGCCCATTTCCGTGCGCCTTAATGGAAGGTTATATCAGGGGTGGGATATATGACCACCCAGGTTGGGAGAGTCCATTTTATTTCGCTTCCTCCCAAAAGTCCCGGTTTTAAAGGAGATAGAAGAAAAAAGTCGCCTCGGGTTTAAAGAGTTAATTAATTAAATTCCGATATTCAAATTGACATATTAGGGTTTTTTCTTTGCTTTTCACAGATGAACATAATTACAAAATTCGCAAAGTAGTACAAAGATTAGTTTGTTTTATAGTATTATATACTAGTATACTTTAATTATCAGCTTGTTGTTCTAGATATTTGCGATGGCCGAATTCGTTTTGATTAATTAACCATCCTCGAATCAGCTTGGAAATTCTGTGTGTTTTTGAATACAACGGACGATTGAGATGAATTTTGTCATTTTTAACAGTCATCGGATGGATGTACATTTGAACTGTCTTTACTCTTCAAAATTTCATTCAGCACCAAAACAGAAGGAGCTCATCTTTTAACGAATTGAGAGTCACCGTGCCCTGTTGTTAAACTTGCGCCTGAGAGACAAGAGTATTCAAGGTTCACATAAACACGATTCCACCCGAGATTCGCCGCGAAAATTAAATTTGTGCACAATCAATCTGACACCGAGAGTAAAATAAAAGCCTCATATTAGGAGAGGGGATCTCTCGGATCATACGCTCTCTTATTATCTACAATGTCTTGATCTTCAGTTTATATAATTAAATATCAAAAATATCATTTTTCTATTACTTTCTCGTATACGAAGTATACAAAGAGAAAGTATTGTAATCCTCAAAAAATTCTGACTCGAGATTTTGATGAATCTCCACGTTTTTGACCTCCTAGACCCAAGTTCGAAAAACACAAATCTGCAATTATGTCTGTCTGTGTGTCTGTATTTTTGTATGTCTGTCTGTTGACAGGGAACCCCTTTTGATTCGAGCTTCAGGGTATACAGTGGCGTTAACCTCCTAGTGGGCGCACCTGCGCAAATTATAAGGCAAACGGGATTTTTCATTCCCACTTCCTACATTCGGAATCAAAACTATCTGAAGGTCATTGCTATTCCTTCATGCAATCCGTCTCTTCAGGATTAAAAGAGTTTATCCGAGTTTCAATGTGATTTCATACTGTTTTATGCTTCTGTAGTAAAGTTTACGCCACGAGCCAACTCGTGTAATTTCATAATTTTTTTTCACGTCTGGCAATTATATATCAAGTGCGCATTATGGCGAGTTAATATTTCATTTTACATTGACAAAAATATTTAATGTGTAAGAAACCTGATAATAATCCACCAAGCCGAAGAAATTTCTTGAAGAACTTAGCCCTGAGGCTTAAGGAAAAGCACCTCACTATTCGAGCCCGACAAATTGATTATCGCCATATGACATTACCATATCTTTAAGTGTAAATTATACATCACAAGCTGAAATGGCGAGTGAACACCAACCAGCATTGAGAAGAAGAGCTTTTGGTTTGAGTTTGAAAGAAGGAAAACTATGATCAATATCCATAAAATGCAACAGGTGGAATATGTAGTATACTTGTAAGCGTCACTCTCTAGCAAAATTTCAATGTTTCGAATTCAATGAAAATGAATAGAAACTAAGAAGAATGCCTTTGCTGTAAAATCTTAGTTTGTGTTATAATCTTTTTCATTATATATTCATTAATACCTTTTTTATAAATCATATTATTAAATATCATTACATTCTTTGATTTCCGTATATTTTTAGATTTTGCAAATAGTGTTAAAATTAATCTTCCCTCGGGATGAAAAGAATTTTCTTTTCTGACGTGTCTCTTATTACCATTATGACGGTAGTTCGGCACACATTTTTATCAACAGGAATGTAGGTCCGTACGAAATTTTGGGCCAAATCAGTTAAAGAGTTGACTGTCTGTCGGCCTGTATAATCGCATACTTCCGACAACAAGAAGTCCTTAACAGACTTAGATAAATGAAATTTGGTCTGTTACCTTCTAACCTTAATTGTAGATTTGTGTCCAATTTTTGTTTAACAGGTTAAAGAAAGGGTTTAAATTACATATTCAATTTTCTTACTATGAGGCAAGTCCGTTTTGCGTCTTGGCGATATTCGGGACCTTGGCGCGCGCTGAAGGAAATTCGTTGATAGTCATTGCATTCTCTGATACAGTAGGATCGAATTTTTTTCCCGCGCAGGGTAGGGAAAATGTCAACCTTTTGGGGAAATTGGGAGAAAGTTTAGGGGAGACCACCACCGTTGGTTTATTATTGTGTTTTCATAATGTAGCAAATTTCTAAGAAATTATAAATTATTTAGGATATTTTTTGTAAATCGCAACAACTCTAATCGCAACAATTGTACTTTTATAGGCGGTTGTGAATTTACAAAACAATTAGTAGCATCAGTCGTGACGATTTAAGTGAATTTTTCACAACTTCTAAGGGATTTGGTCTGATCACATTAATGCATTTTGTATTGAACCCCTGCTGTTCTCTCATTACTGCAATCACATTAATGCGTTTTGTATTGAACCCCTGCTGTTCTCTCATTACTGCAATCACATTAATGCGTTTTGCATTGAACCCCTGCTGTTCTCTCATTACTGCAATCACATTAATGCATTTTGTAGGAACCCGGCTGCTCTGTTCGTGTCTATTTGACCCGAAACGTTTTTAAAGTGCTTATAAAGAACGATAGTATAGAGATTAATATAGATATATTTTATTGAAATTACATATATTTGTTAGTAATGATGATATGTCATTCCTCTGTGAAGGATTTTCTTTTATTTATATATTTTCTTTATAATATTTGAAATTCTATTAATGTATCTTTCACGTTAATATGACCAGATTCTGTTTCCCCTTAATTGTTTTTAAAAACTTGTGCAGTATATCATTAATTCAAAAGGAAACGATAAGAATATATTCCTGTAAAGTCGCCAAACGGATAAGTTAACAAGCTTAATAGAAGCTCAGAGGGAGCGATAAGTGGATCACGTGATAAGATATCTCCAATAAGGTCGTAGGTTGCAGTATCGGATCGCGATATGTGAGTTGTAAGATAATAAAACATACATGCAAAAATATCAAACTCTTGTCATTGTAAAGACTTGATAATAAAAACGAAAAGGCAGAGGTAGATTCCTTTACGTTAATGTTACAAAAGTAATGAAATATTACATATTGATCAATACCGACATAGCCAATGACTTGATTGTTTCTACACATTGCATTATTTACGCTGTGATTCTGTGTGTGTGTGTGTTTTCATGACATTTAATTTTTTACTATATCAAGGTTTTATCATTCCATTTTTCATTCCAAACGGTTATGCTATATTTATCGGTCAGTACATTGGTCAATTCTAAGTAATTCTTGCTGTCAAAGGTCTCAAAAGCGGGTGTACCCTCGGGTAGTGTCAATGTCAATATCAAAAAACTTTTAATATAAAAGTAGTTTTTTATGATAAGGTGATAATTCGCCTGATTGAAATTTTCATTCTATACTCAATCGTAACCGAGCAATGGGGAAATGATAAATTTGGGGGGTAGTGAATATCGCTTTCGAGCTCATAACTTATAAGCAATTCTAGCAGACAAAAACTTTTAATATAAAAGTTGTTCGCTATGGTAAGGTGAGAATTCGCCTAATTGAAATTTTTTTCTATCTTTAGTCGTAACAGAGGTAAGGGGAAATCATAAGTTGGGGGAGGGGATTGAATATGGATTTTTAGTTCATAACTTCTAAGCAATTGTGACGATCGAAAAAGTTTCAATACAAAAGTTGTTTGCTGTGGTAAGGCAATAATTCGCCTAATTTGAATTTTCTTTCTATCTTCAATCGTAAGGGAATAATGGGAAAATGAAATTTACAGTCCCCCTTCATTTCCACCCCCTTTGACCTGGTTAGCCCATCTGCGAACTCTTCCCAGATTTTCCCCGCCTTACAACATATCCCTCGCCAGTTAAAATCTAATTAAAATTACTCTAGTTATCGAGCTTACGAGATAACATGTGCAAAAGCGTTATACATATACATTTCTACTAATAATAATAAGGAAAACAACATTTCGTCCTCTATTCTCATAAGGATTGGAGATTCAAGAATGAAAGGGGGGGGGGGGGGGGCGAGCGCTTTCCAACAAGGGATAACATGCTTAGGTTAAAAGGTACTTTAAGT
>BGPR01041611.1:0-13562 GCA_013235015.1 Araneus ventricosus | reverse complement strand
ACCCCCCCCCCCCAGAGCCAAGCCAGAATTCTTGATTATATTTAAAATCATTACCACTGCTTTTTTTCTTAATTTCCATCTTTAAAAAAATAATAAAAATGTTTAAACATTGCTTTCTGGCGTGACAGGCTCGACAATTTCCCTACTTTTGTAGTTATTCCACTTGTACTTGTAGCTTTGATGCTGTCGACAACATTTTTTGGCTAGTTATTTCATTGCAATTTTTATTAAATTATCGAAAGTATTGTATTGTTCTTTATGATTCTTATTGTCGGGTGAGTAAAGTTTGTACAGTTAACGAGTTTTGGTTTACTTTAGCCTTGAGGTTTGACATTCGTCGCAACGATACAAAGTTTTTATGGCCTCAGCCCCTCCCAGACCCGAATCCTAGATTCGCCACTGCTCTAAATAATATTTCATTAACCTCAAACGATTGATTATTGTTACCATTTTCTTTATATTACATGTTGTGTAATTGATTGTCTATTTATATTATCTATGTTTTAAGAGTTCGTTTTTCAGGAATGGCAACGTTGTTTTAGTTGAGTAGAAAAATGTCTTTAGAATTTGAGTTTAACTTTGTATTCTTCATATAATAAAAACGGCATTTGCAGTCGGTAAATTGGAGATTTCTTATTTAGAGTATGAATGAAGAGTTTATTTTAGTTTTTTAAAGTAATAATTTAGAGAGAGTTTTAAACAGCAATAAAATGAACATTTATATTCAGTGAATACCTATGTATTAAATTACTTTTCCAAGTGCGAAGGGTTAAGTTTTCACAGACAACTGTTTTGGCAGCATTTGAAAATAAAAGGCAGCAAAGGTCCTAGAAGCAGCTTCTCCATTGAGGCTACACGCATAAAAACCAATCCCACTATAGACGCCTATGGGGAGTGTTTTCGATGCCAATATTTGGCGATATTTCGCTTTTTTGGCGAGAAATGCTTTGTAAAGTTTTTCTATTTCGACGACGGCCGAGAGATGCAATCTGTTACAAGAATGTAAACATTTCTACTTTGTAGTTTTTTTTTTTGTATGTATTTGTGTGACTTAAAGTAGAATGAATTCCTTCTTGAGTGTCTTAAAGTTGAAAATAATTTGTTATTAGTTGTTAATTGTAAATAAAGATGGAAGCTTTTCAAAATACGATGAAGAAAAACTCAGTTTCGCGCCAATCAAAGTAAACACGGAAACCCTACCGGGCATAATGATCATCTTGACGTGGTAAAAGACATTCCCATAGGCGCCTATAGTGGGGTTGGTTTTCATGCAGGCTGCACGGCCGAAGCACCTCCTGAAGTTATTATAAAAAGTTGTACATTTCGCTTTTAATTTTATTTGCCTACTTTTCCGCTCCGAGTTTTCAGGGATCATTAAAACTGAAATAACGATAATGAGAAAAGACTGAAAATGAATCAGTAAGTGAGACAGCCATGGGGTGTGAGACTATGGGGAGGGGGGGATAGATTGAGGCTACCTAGCGAATATGTCTGGAAAGCATTAGAATTCGATGAAATATTCGGAGGTGAAATGTAACGATTTCTGCCTTGATTTTAGCTTTGCCTGATTTGTGTCTTCGGCAGGTTTTGTTTACTGCGCGGCCAGCTGGCGCTATTTCTTCTGTGCTTCACCCCAACACCAACCAAGGCTACCTTTTCTCTTTTTTTTTTGTGCCTTCTCTCATTGTCTGATTTTTGGTTTCCTTTGCCTCGATGGAAAATCATCTGTTTAATTAAAATTATTCGCTTTCTTTTGTTAGAAATCACTCGTTGAAAAAAGATGCGTCGAAAATTTTCTAAAGTACAATTCAGGTAATTACAAATTTGAGCTATATCAAGATAAAGCTTGATTGATTAAAGGGGGTTTTATGGGATTTAAAGCAACAAAGGCTATTATCCCCTATTCATTCCAAAGTTCTTTTCAATCCGTAATGAAAAAAATAAACGAAAATTGCCATCAGAAGATGGGCTAAAATATTGCCGATCTGATTCGGTCAAGAGAAAAAAAAATGGCGCCCTCCTAGAAAGGCCTCCATATTCTTTTTCCTAAGAGATAAAGCTGTTTTTATTTTTTTTTAATTGTATTTCACTTGCTTCACTTCACTTTTACTTGAGAAAATATTTTTTGCAGCACCGTTGCCATTAGTGTGACTTTAAAATCATGTTGTGACTGTCTTGAGTTAGTGGTACAAGTTCACGTGGCAAACGTTACTGCATATCGATCTAACTTCTAATTGTACGTTGTCTTACGCTTGCTCTCCTACAAGATGCGCAATGAATTCCAGAACTGAATTGGTGAGGCATATTTGACTTATGACATGAACATGAATTGAGACAATTCATATCACTTAAAATAATCATGTCGCAATACTGTGTCAAAATTGTAAAAATATAGCATTGAATATATGTCTGAAAATTAAAAAAAGAAATCGATGAGTTATTATACATTTCTTTCTTTCTTTCTGCTAATTATCACGAGACAATGCTGCTATTGGTTACATTAAGCTTAGAAGAATACATTATACTCGTTTCTCTTCCAGGCTTTACTTTACTTTCTTGTGTGTGAAGTATATAAAGCAGGGATGAGATTTTTCCGCGTTTTGGCGGATTTCCGTTTATTTTATTTTCTTGAAATGAAAAATTTCCGCTTTTTCACAGAAAATTCCGCTTTTTCACAGAAAATTCCGCTTTTTCTTTTTTTCCGGAAAAAAAAATCCGCTTTCCCCTCTTTTTTTTCTTACAGTGATCTTGGAATCCGTGTTCTTAAAAATATTAAGAGATATCCGCGCCTCCTTTTGCAAGAAATGCTAAGGAAAAAGACCCTTGTGATTGAAAATTCTTTTTTTTTTTTTTCAAAATAATATGCATTTTAAAGTGAAAAATTTGTTGAAAACCAAGTAGAATGTAACAAATTGCTTACTGTCATAAATTTTTAAAAAAATGTCATTTGCATTCAAAATCTTATTTTTAAAAGTGTTTTTTTTTTTTTCATTTTTTACTATTATTCTAGCTACAAATTAGTTGACTAAATAACAGTTGTAAGTATGATTAGTATTTCATTGTTAATTTGGTATTCCTTTTTTGTCATGTAATTTTGAAGTGTCCTTTATTTTTTTGATTTGCTGATTTTAGCCTGCATGTAATTAAACTCACAATTATCCACTAACTAAATTATCCACTCAAACATATAAATATATTTGTATATAATAATTTATCGCGCTTAAATGCTTAAGTTACTTAAAACGTATTTCACTCGTAAAATTTTCAGATTTCTATTTTCAGCTTTTTTGGGTTTTTCCCAATCTCATCCCTGATAAAGAGAAATTATTGTAATCGTCTAAAGGGAAAGAAATCCAACCTCGAAATTTTGATGAATCTTCATCTTTTAGACCTCCCAGATATATTTTGACGTGAAAACGTCTTTCCGCTCGTTACAGTGATAGTCGATCGACTTTCTTGCGTGACAAAATACCGTCCGATTTGAATCGCTAAGAACTGCGAGACTAATAATGCGGAAAAAAAATGGTTGACCTCACAACGGATAACTCATATCTGTAAAAGTTTGTCGCATAGTATTTGTTTTGCCTGTGACGTCATCGTACCAGTGTATGCGCGTGATTGTTATGAATTAGCTTTATGTAAGGTTATAAATAAGTGAAGCGTGGAAACGCGTTTAGCTAGGAGGTTGATTCTGGTGCCATTTTAAAGAGCTTGAGTATTACTAGGACCCAAAGTGAGACAAAAATATTTATCAGAATACAAGTAAAAATCGGTATTAAATTGAAAATTACAAACTCCGCATCTTTTTTTATTATAATATGCAGAGTTTCCTTCCGAATTGTACGAAACTTACAGAATACTTGACAATACGTGAAGGAAACATCGTATTAAAATTTGAATATTACGGGGAATATGAGCATTTGTAGTAAATGTTTTACTGCGCATACGCGAATGTAGTTCTATATACTGTCAACAGATGGCGCCATCAGAAGCTACTCTGAATAAAGCATAAGAAAGGCGCAGTTCGGGTCCGTGCCGTAGATTTTTCGTGAAAAGTTCGGGATAAAATCATAAAACAAGTGTTTCGTATTAATATGTAATTTAATTATCAATCGCTTTAATACAATATTTATACGGAGTAGTATAATGGCTACAGAATAGATAAATCACAAGTTTATCGCATGTAGCAAGAGTATACTTAGCTTCTGATTTATATATTCTGTAACCATTATGCTACTCTGTGTAAATATTGTATTAAAGAGATTGATGATTAAATTGCATATTAATACTAAACACTTGTTTTATGATTTTATCCTGACGTTTCCACGGGAAGTCTACGGCGTGGACTTGAACTGCGCCTTTCTTATGTTTTATTAGATTATTTAAATAGAATGGAACCTCTCTTAACGAGCATACTTCGTTCCAGAATCTTACTCGTAATGCGCAAATTCATTAAGCGAAACAATTTTTCCCTTACAAATTAATGTAAAATACGATAATGCGTTCCATGCCGAAAAAAATACTCAACAAATTTTATGTTTAACGTTTATTCAAAGAAAATTATATACTATAACTTTGTTAAGGAGCGGGAATTATCTTCACCTTTTCTTCTATCACAGAATGAATCAGCCTGGAACGCCAATCCCATTTACAGAAAAAAAGGCCAATGATTAGTTTATTATTTATAATATATACCTGGTCCTTTTTTTTTTTAATTAGAGTCTAGTCTAGAGACATTATTTTCTGCCGACGACGCTTCAAAATTTGACGAAAATGCGTCACAGCGTTGTCATTAAATAAATTCGTAGCGCACACAGCCACTGCCTTATTAGGGTGATGCTTCTTGATGCATGATGCTACAGTTCCCCATGCTTTCAGCATTTCTTTTATTTCTCCAGAAAATTGTTGTTTTGCTGTTACCTTTTCTTCCTCTAACAAACTCTCCTCCACACCTTGCTGTGAAACACAATGCAAATTCATAAGCTCTTCGGTGATCAGCTCTTGGCTGTGCTCTTCCACAAGCTCATCGATATCATTGTTATCCACCTCCACTCCCATGATTTTAGCCAAAGTCACAATCTGGTTGACCACAGGCTTCACAGGTACTGTCTCAAACACCTCAAAGTCACATTCGACAACGCGTTCCGACTAAAGCTTAAACTCATTATGCGAAACGTTGCTCGTTAAGCGAGTTATTTTTTTACAATTTTTTTTTTTCTTTATGTGAATTACTGGTTCTGAGAGGTGCTCTTTAAGCAAGGTCCCACTGTAAATAAACGTTGTTTGGAATTTTATCTGTCTGCGAATACGATAACCCAAAGACACTACAAGCTAAATGGATGAAGATGTGGTCTTTGGATCAAAATGGTAGGTTTCTATCAAATTTTGAATGAAATCTCTCCGCAGGAAATTTGCCTGTCCATGTGAATGCTTACAAGATAACTCGATAACCTAGCAAGCTAGATAAATGAATTTTGGTGTATGGTTTTATCACCAGAATTGTATATATTTTTCAAATTTTGAACCAAATCCACCAACAACTGTCTCTCGGTATGTCTATGTGTATGTATGTGAACTCAAAAACGAAACAAGCTGATGGATGAATGAATTTTAGCATGCGATCTTTACACAAAAAATGTAGATCTGCTTCAAATTTTGAACTAAATCCACTAACAACTGTCTCACAGTATGTCTATGTGAACTCAAAAACGCAACAAGACTGCTGTATGCACGAATTTTAGCATGCGATCTTTGCGCGAAAATTGTAGATTTGGACAAAATCAGTCAACTGGAAGAGATACTGTTTTTTCGATTCTATTCAATATAGGATAGAAAGTCCGGGGGGGGGGTCAGTACTACCCCCTGGTTCTGTGTTTGTCTTTAAAATGACTTTAATATAGAAATACTTTGTATGTTATTTATTCGTGTATAATTCACTGAGAGTAATTTTTTTTTTCCATCTCTTGGATCGGTTTGATTTATTTAGTCTTCATATAGGGTGCCCAGAAACGTCTTACGAACTTTAAGGGTAGGTCAGGCATACAGAAACAGGTCATTTTTGTAATAGAAAGTGGGATAGGAAATGCAAGCGGGGAGCTACAGGAAGGCTCTTTGTCAGTGAATAGAGTAAAAGAAAAGGATTCATCAGATAAAATGTACACCGCAGATTGTAAGCAGCATGGCAAGTACGATAATGCATGAAAACACAGTATCAACAACAAACCTCTGGAATACTTAAAGTAAGTGTTCAAAGGACTTGCCGTTTGAAGCGATACTCGCTTCGCATGTTGTTATTCACGCAACTGGGTTATTGTACTGTTGTAAATTTGTATTCCATTAAATCTGGGCTGCACATCTGGTGTATCCTTTTCTTACACCTAATTCATGGACAAGGAGCTCCCTCTAGCGTCTTCTCTTTGAGTTTAAAACTCCATGTTCTAGAGCAAAAATGACGTGTTTCTGTATGCGTGACCTACAATTAAAGTTTGTAAACGACCTTCTGGGACACCCCTTACGTCAAATATTCTGTTAACTACTTGTATATCTAAAATTAGAGTCCGAAGGTTGTTTTGGGTCAGGAAAGACATTCCCAGTTCACAAAATGTTAAAATATTTTTGCAAAGTAATTAAAATGATAACAAAGTGGTGATAACAAGTCGGTTTTTCTAATTTTAAAATAATATTAATGATTCCGCATACATTCCATACTTTTATTTCTATTTTTTAATTACATTTCGTACTTGCTTTGTTATTTATTTTTAATTAGCTTAATAAATCTTTGTTGAATAATTGCAATGCCTTAAAGTTAGTTATAGTTAGTTTAATATAATTTTAATGAATTTTCATTTAACATAATTCGCTTTTAAATAAGAATAATTCTCAAAACAACTTTACTCTCCGATAGTCTTAGAAATAAATATAAATTTGTTGGTTTCATCTTGGTTTCTCCCTTAGTTTTGATTTATTAATGCAATAAATGGAAATTCAAATTTTTTCGAATGTTGAAGTGTTTGCTTTCTACAGTGTTAGATTATTATCACAAGAATTCTTAATATTAACACATTATAATTTGGTTGTATTGCCAAGTCAATTTTTAAGGTGTCCGCCTACGTTGCAAACCCATTTTCTGCCGAAAATCAAAAATATTTTTTCGTTTCACTTCACTTTTATTTCTTAATGTAATACCAAAACTTATTTCATTTTACTAGAACGATAATCGGAAATGAACTTAGCATCCTTTTAGTAAAACTTAATAGCTGAAAACTAAACAAGCATTTGTTTTGACGACAGTATTTTTGTACAAGAATGTACAAAAGGTCACAACAAAGAAGCATTTTTCAGTGTTCTGACTTAATATTTATTTCTTTTTAGTTGCGATTTAGAGTTCGTTTAGTTTGAATTAGCCGCCTTCGGCGACCAGCTTGTTCGACGGGAATATAATTTCAATTGAATCTTGTATAATTTTATATTCATGGCTGCTTTCACAACGTAATTTTAAACTTCAGATTGTGGTAGATTATTTAACACATGTTCTGTTAGTGGCATTGCACTTATTTTGTTCATTGTTTACATAATGTACGTAATGGAGTCAAATAACTGACCATACTATATGACATCTAATCCCAAAACTTCTTTTATTTTACTAAAACGATAATCGGAAATGAAATTAGAAACATTTTAGTAAAACTTAATAGATGAAAATGGAAAACTAAACAAGTATTTGCTTTTCATTGCTTTCACTTAATAATTCACTTAGTATTTATTTCTGTTTAGTTGAAATTTAGTTTAGTTTTAAGAACTAAATAACACTTGAACTTTGTAATTAATTTATGAGTCAATATAGGCTTTCGAGGCAATGTGCCTGAATTTTGTATAATGTAAACTGTCGTTTTATATGACGTTCAACAAACATTGAGAAACATTAGAAGTAAATATAAATTTGTTGTTTTTTACATTGGTTTCTCTTTTAGTTTTGATTTATTAACGTAATAAATGGAAATTCAATTTTTTTTCGAATGTCGAAGTGATTGCTTTCCACAATATTAACACATTATAATTTGATTTTATTGCCAAGCCAATTTTTAAGGTGTCCGCCTCAAAAATCAAAAACATTTTTTTCGTTCTGGAATATGATTTCAATTGAATTTTTAATTATATATATGTATTAATATATAATTTATATTATTTTTATATTCATAATTTTATATTCATGGCTGCTTTAAAGACCTTACTTACCTTAACGTAAGAGCAAGTCTCTCTTCTGATGTAATACTATTTCTCATTTTCGAATTCTTACGAAGAATTGTGGTTTTAAGCCGTTGATGCAGTTCGTTGAATGATGGTATTGTCATGCGAAAAAAATTGAAGAACTTGTTCTCATCCTTTTGAAGTTCTTTCAAAAGTGTATGAAATATTACTATTTGCTCCCTTTTCTGGTTGATTGGATGAACCCAGTAATTACGCTTAATCCTACGACGCCTGAGACGTCGGTAAAGCAACCACATAGCAGCAATACGTTTTGGGTTCATTTTAACTTCAGAAAAAAAACTGTATTCGAGAATGACCTGATGTACATCAGATATGAAACCGACCGACACGAATCGGCGTGTGTGCAAGTAACGCATCGTCTGCAAAAAACCGAGCATTTTCAAAACCGGTCTGCAAAAATCGGTGTGTGTGCAAGTAGCCTTACACGTTGACCGCTTCTAATGATTAGCCTGGAAGATAGGCGCAGGACTGTGGTTGGATGATTTGTTCAGCTTGCTGACAAATCACTGAAAATTAATTCTTCGGCCACTCCCCTGGGCTCGGAAGGGTAGGGGTTTAAGATGGGAAGACGGAGGGAGAGGGAGACGATAGCTGAGAAGTAAAAACACGGGGGTTCTACTCCGTGGTGTTGGATTGCGGAATCTGAACTTTGATGAAACGGGCGTTTTTTGACCCCGTCACTATTAGCCAAATCCTTGGCTAGGCTAGCTCCTGTAGTGAGCTGTGGAATTGAATAATAGCATCCCTTTGGAGGATCGCTGGAAATTAGCGGGCGTTTTGCATAACCTCGCTGTCAAATACCTACCCCGGTATCTCTTACTCATCCGGAGTATACTTTCAGCCAGAGCCTGCCTATCTTAATCCCTGTGGTGGATTACTGAAATCGATTGAGCGTTCGATAAACCTCAATTTCATCTACCGATCCTCGGTGCCTATAGAACTCGCCCTGAATTGTTACAATTTGTTGAACTCTCATAGTTCCTGAACTGACTATCAGTTGCACCGCGAGTAAACTCACCTTAGTAACTTCGACTAAGTCAAGTTACGTTCATTATTAACTCTCGCGATACATATCCGGGACTTGTTATTCTGTATTCTTGAATGTACAAATCATTTGTAAATATGACCTGTGCAAAGGTCATTACTCAAGAAGTATTATTAAATTTTGATGTGCTGTAATTCTGTGTCTGTTGATCTCTGATCAGACCCCGGTAACACTGGGCTAAGACCTTACAGTACTGTGCTCACTACGCGTTTGTTATGGCAGATAAATTTGAGTTGAACACTGCACTCGATCTCTTTGTATGCTTAATGTGACCATATGTCCCGTTTTTAGGTAGTCTGTCCCGTTGTCCCCATGCACAGCTTCAGGACGCTGAAATGTCCCGTTTTCAGAAAAAGAGTTACTTACTGGTGTAGTGACCGGGAGCCAAGTAGGTTGTAGTTGCCCTGGGCTCCAGTGTTACGAAGCGTCATGGACTCAAAATATTAAAGCATTTTAATGTCACTTTTTAACCAAATATCCGAAAAGTAATTCCGTACCCCGGACAGCATTTCTACTTGTTCAGCCATTGTGACTCCCAGCGACAAACTCAGATTATGTCCCCAGGGCT
The DNA here is from genome assembly GCA_013235015.1 of Araneus ventricosus. NCBI lineage: Eukaryota > Metazoa > Arthropoda > Arachnida > Araneae > Araneidae > Araneus > Araneus ventricosus. The sequence continues at coordinate 3,681 of BGPR01041611.1, read as the reverse complement.
ACTTACCTCGCTACGGAGCAATCCAGTGACTAGCGTGAAAAATAATCTAAAACTAGCGCGAAAAATAAAAAAGTCCGTTGGTAGCCTCATTAATTTCATTAGCTTCATTTTTACGTGTTCATTTACTTTCTATTCATTAACAATTAAAAACTATTAAGAAATTTAGGTTTTCTTAATAATTCTAAAAATACTTCTTAACATTTTATGTTTTCTACAAAAAAAAAAAATGAGATGTCCCGTTTTGAGGGGGTGGGAAAATGAATGGTCAAGCTAAATATTACCTAAAAATTAGTAGTTGTCCTGTTTTGAGGGTAAAAATAATTGGTCACTTTATGTATGCTCCAACTCCTTAAATCATAGCCATAAACCTACTATTCATACCCTGTTACAATAATTTTCAAAAAGTGTTTACTCAATTTGAGCACTTTCAAAGAGAACGAGAGCTGCTGAAAGCCGGTCCTCTTTTTGGTCTTAAGAGAGCAGTTTCGGCTCAAACTTGTCAAAAACACGTGTCGCACCCAAGTCTTCAGTCAGAATGGACTGAACTGAACCATAGCTAATGTTGCACTCTTCAGCTAACTCACGAATAGTCATTCGATGATTTTTACGCACAACTGAGCTCATATCTTAGGTGTTTTGACATTTGTCAAAATTTTGGAAGTCATAAATTTCCGCATGTTGCAATTAATAATAATAAATGCGCAATAAATTTCCTGCCATGTTGGAAAAATTTGAACAACTCGTAAGTTCTTGTGCGACATATAACCTTCCCTCTTCACATAAATATCGCCAATCTTTTAGCAATATTTGATGCAGTCTCTCTGCTCATCTTTCTCTGTCATAAGAAATGCGACGACAGCCACAGCACATACGTTTTTCAAAGCTCTGCTGTACAAAAGTTGTGGGAGCTACGGCTTTGTAACTTTCTGTGCATGCGTGGAAGGGTCTATATCTGCCAACCGTCTTTACTGTCTTTATTTTAGTTTTGAAGATAGGGCACCATATTTCCAATACTTTTTTATTACAACTCGTATATAGCCGAAGACCAGCCACAAAAGGGAGATGCTAGAAAAGAAGCAAACAATATTGCACATAAGATGCAAGAGATAGAAACTGCTTTTATGTTGAATTTTTGGAATGAGATTTTTCTAAATTTTCACAGAGTTATCAAAGTTTTACAAAATGAGGCATAACTTTAAAAACTTGCGCAGATGTCATTAGTTGACCAACTGTGCACTCCACAAGATGAATCTAAAAGAAATAAAAAATGAAGCACCTACAAACCAGGGCAGGGGCTAAGCTTTGTAGAGCCTATATTGCCCTCCTAAGCTTAAAAGGCGTGTCTCATTTTTTTCTAATTTTCAGATTTTTTTCTGTTTACTAATGTTTGTGAGCTGCCCGATATTATTTTTATGAAGCCTGTTTGCTATGATGCCTATGCTATTTGCCTATGATGAAGCCCTTTTGATTAAGCAAAAAGGCTTCATCATAGGCTCATTCATATGTGCGCCATAAGTTCATTGGAAAAAGAAATGTGGCAAAGGAATTAGTTTCACGTTGTTCCGCTGATTCAACGATAGCCTTCCATCAGAGCTATTGGATATAGCTTTCATGCTTACGCAAGCAAGAGAGACAAAGCAATATAATTTTTTCTATGAGGGACAGTTCCTCGTAAGAAGAGTTTCGATAAAAAAAAAGTTGCTCAAGAAATAAAAAAGTAAAGGTATTTAATTAGTGAAAGAAAATGATCCACGCCACGATGCCAGAAAGAAATCGAAAAACCAAAATTCAGTCCTGTTGAACTTCTTAAAATAATTGTAGAAGACAATATTGAATGTACCTTTCCAAATCTAGGCATTGGTTTTCATATACAGTAGAACCCCGCTAATCGGAACTAATTGGGACCGGTGCCTGTTCGGATTACATAAAATTCGGATTACCCGAAATTCCGATAAAAATAGAAAAGAAAAATGTGTGTGGTAAAAAAAATGTAAGTTATAAGTACTCAGTACTACTATCTCTTGAATTTTTTTGTTCAAAAGCAATAGAAAGAGAATATGTCTACCCTTTTCAAAAGAATAATGGATGTGCTCTATGAAGTGACCTTATCTTACGGCGAATTGCATTAGTTTCTTCAATGTGTACAAAATTATGCATGCTGAAAAGTACTTTTTTTGTTTTTAGTATGTATATTTAAATCTTTTCAGGTAATCTTTTCAATTACATATAATTTTCGAAAATAAAATCGATTCGGGTTAACGGGAATTTTGGATTAGCGGAGTTCTACTGTATTTTTAACATTAACACATTGTGTGCCGGATACGAAATAGATGCAAACTCAAATAAAAAGACAAACCATAACTGTGCTTACTCTAGACAATGTATAAACCATAAAAGAAAAAGTGAACTTATTCTGCAGCCATTTATTAACATGTCCAACTTATCTAAATTAGTACGCAAGTCAAATCCTTGAATTAAAATTTCGAAGTTGGGTAATTCGAGAAAAGCGTATTTTTACGTTTCTTGCTTCCAAAGTGTTAATCGTCATAACTTGCTCTTCTGGACCCTCATTTTCTCATATGAAGTACATTAAAATCCCATCAGAACAAGTATGCAACAAGGCAGGCTGGATGTACTAAAATGCATAAACCGCTGAATGCCTTATAGGAGCATTAAGTATAGAAGCAGATGTGTTACATGAGACTCTAGTTTTGAGGACCTGACTTTGCAATTAAAAAAAAGTAGGAGATAACTTTTTAAATGTAAATAAAGTGGAAGCATACAAAAATAAACCTTATTTTCTATCTCTCTGTAAGTTTTGTTTAATTTCGTTAAATGAAATTTTATTTTATAGTTTACTATTGTTTATATTTTGAATTACACATATATGGGGGGGATCAAAATTTTAGTTCTTAAGGCTTCTAAGAATCTTAATCCAGCTCTGGGTTATGCAAGTTAGGAAGGGGAAAGGAGCGCTCCGAAACTTGCATTGTCAATGACCCTACAGGAATTAATTCGGTCCTGTCTGCCGTCAATACTCATAAATCAAATTTAAAATAAAACTTAACTAGAGTCACAGAAAACCCAGTACCAGGGAAATCCTAATAGACAACCGTAGTAGCCAATGTGTTTCCCGTAGCATAACTACATGAATCCATGTCCCCCTCTTTGATGGATAGTTTTATTGCCTGTAACAAAGTGCTTCTGTCATCGACTCTGACGATACCTCATTATCTCTGCATGTGGCCAACATTGCCCTCTCCGTTATAAAGGGGAGAGCAAAGTCCATTGCCACTTTCATTATTCATCATTTTGATCATATTCGCTCCTCAGCCTTGTCGGAAGACGGACGTTCTCTAAGCACGCTTAGCTCGTCATCAACAGCACTTAGCAATAATTTTTATTCATCCACTTTCAAACCATGTACTGGGAAGACTGATTCCTCGAGAAACTGTACTGAAACTTGGGTTAAGAATTACAAAAAACTACTCAAAACAAACGATCAGTTATGCCAGGAAATCTCACGTAGAGAGGCAATAATTGACAAAAACCAAGCTTTTGCACAAAATTGCCGTAAAACAATCAGAGACCTACAAATAAATGGTGGAAATACCACATTTATAGCCAGCAGAAACAACGAGCTGTTGAACTATGAAAAGAAGATTGAAGAAAGCGAAGCAG